>WHNR01000079.1:265000-272668 GCA_009859135.1 Formica selysi | reverse complement strand
TTATAAATATCTTGCATTGTACAACATGCTACTATAATATTGATTATACGTATGCCAAGAAAATCAAAAGTATATATTAATTATGCATGTATACTGACAAAGCAAATAACATTTCTTGCAGTTAGATCCACTTTAAGAATAATAAGTAAATATTATGTATGAAAAAGTGGATCTTACTGCAACCAAAATGTTATTTGCTTTGTCAGTAAAACAATATATAATATGTATACTTTGATTTTTTTGGCCATACGATATAAACTAATCACCTAAAAAAAACCTCACAAAGGTAAAAAAAAATACGCCAAGTATATAAAAAAATCCCAACATGTACGCAAAAAAGTTTAATATCTATCCCTACAAAATAACTTTTAAAAAAGTTTTTCTTTGAAAAATAATTTTCATACAAAATAAAAAAATAAAATAGATTTTCCTCTAAAAAATAACTCTAAAAAGTAAAAACCTTTAAAAAATCAAAAATCAAAACTAAATGAAATCAATAGTTAACTAGCCAAGTATTTAGAAGCAATTCAGTTTATAAAGATTTGTAATTTGAAATAGTATTTGTCATAAAATCAATCTTGTATTTATAGAAATGTTATAGACAGATTCACAGATTCACGGGTTTCTATGAAATTAAAACACATTTTATTTTTATTAACAGAAATCTGATTTTCAAAATAAGTTCAACAATTTTGAATATTGTATATCACAAATTACACTATTATAGAGTTTATTAAGGTATTATATGCTATAATAAACAAATCATATTGTTGATGTTAAGTGCGATTAAAATCTTTGATTTGCAAAGTATATCTTACAGGATGTATTATTCGAAGAAATTTTTCATAACAAAGTCGATAAAACAACTTACACAAAGCAAAGTATAAAAACTTGGCGTTCCCGGGTCGCTTAGACGTGTATTATTATAAATATATAAATTATTTAATTTCTAACAATATATATGCATATTTTCATATAAATGAATATTGTATGAACGATACAATCTGGGACATATATTTAATACGACCGGGCACGCCAAGTTTTATACTTTACTTTGGTGTAAGTTTGTTTTGCGATTTGAGTTTATGAAAATTTCTTTCGATTATACATCTGTAAGATAACTTTGCAATCAAAGGAATTTTAATCGCGCTTAACATCAACATATGATTTGTTTATTATGCATATAATCCCTTAATAACTCTATAATAGTGTAATTTGTGATATACAATATTCAAAATTGTTGAACTTATTTGAAAATCAGATTTCTGTTAATAAAATAAAATGTGTTTTAATTTCATAGAAACCCATGAATCTGGAATCTGTCTATAACATTTCTATAAATAAGATTGATTTTATGACAATACTATTCAAATTACAAATCTTTAAACTGAATTGCTTCTAAATATTGCTAGTTAACTATTGATTTCATTTAGTTTTGATTTTTGATTTTTAAGGTTTTTACTTTTAGAGTTATTTTTTAGAGGAAATCTATTTTTATTTTTTTATTTTGTATGAAAATTATTTTTCAAGAAAACTTTTTTAAGTTATTTTGTAGGGATAGATATTAAATTTTTTTGCGTACATGTTGGGATTTTTTTATATACTTGGCGTATTTTTTTTATCTTTGTGAGGTTTTTTTTAGGTGATCTCATTGTTTTGTAAAATTTTATTTTTTCTGCAAAAAATGTACAAGGAATAACTTTTCTAAAATTATTTTGTACGGATAGTATTAAACTTTTTTTGCGTAATGTGGATTTTTTTATATACTGGCGTATTTTTTTTACCTTTGTGAGGTTTTTTTTAGTATAATGTATCGATTTATTATCAATTATATAACCTACAAATTTAATTATATATAATGTACGAGTGAATTATATAATCTATAATTTAATCATTTATTTTAAGCTGTAATAATATGTATTCGTTATACTGTCGCAAAATACACGCTATACTAACGATCGGTTTCTTCTTTATCGCGGTCGGTATCCTTTCCCACGTAATAGCTCGCGCATCTCCTATTTTATACAGATGTCCGTTAGAAAAGTGTTCGATTATCTGATTAGTGTTATTATAATAAAATAAAATAAATCTATCTTATTTAGTATTTTATATTATAAAATAAATTTATATTATAAAATAAATTTATATTTATATTATAACGAATACTATTTTTATCGCGAGCGCGTACCCTTCCGATAAGAGAGCGCCAACGCTTACTACGAAAGAAAGATAGCGCGAGAGCGAGGATATCGAAGAAGGAAAGAGAAGCGAAAAGAATCAATGCTTCGTTAATATATAGTATTTATTCATAAAGAATCACATTTATTCATAAGAATCACATTTTACAAATGCGTAATACACGAAATATATAAGTATAAAAAAATCAAATTTTATTAACGCGTGAAGTTACAGCTCGAAGAACGGTTGTGATTCGGGCTCGTAACCCTCTAATTGTACATTCGTTGGCGGTTCATTCTCGTCGCCCGTCGACGGTTCGGCCTCGTCCTCCATCGGCTGCGATTCGGACTCCTCGTCGATTAATTGCGATTCGGGCTTCTCGTCGATCGGTCGCGATCAGCTCTTCGTCGATTGGCCGCGATTCGGGCTCCTCGCTGATTGGCTGTGATTCGGGTCCTCGCTGATTGGCCGCGATTCGGGCTCTTCGTCGATCAGTGACGCGATAACTCGCCTATTCTCGTGTTCGTGAAGCCTGTCGATTATTCAGGATGGCGAAGTCGCGATCGCGAAACTCAAATTGCTCGGGGCTAGCGCGACGTCGCGTTGGCGAGCGTCGCGCAACGCGCTGTGAAATTTTGCGCCTGCGCGAGCATAGTCCTCGTCTTCGTAAATAAATCATAGAGCGATTCTCGCGCCGTCTTATACAATCTTCTATCTGTTGTCTAAAGTAAAAAAGTAAAAGGATTATTACAAATTATAATTTATTATAAAAGTATTATAAAAATTTTAATCGAATACTTACATTGAAAGCGCGATATCGATGTCTCCATCCAGCTGAAAGTTCAGTCTGAGCAATCCGGACTGTTCTCGATAATGCCTCGCGCCTCCTCGCGCAAATCCGAGGCGAGATCTCCCAAAACGTAAGCCTTTATTGCAATTAAATCGCCGTTCACATTAATATAATCGGCCGCGTTAATTATCTGCTCGATTCGTTCCATATCGAGTAATTCGCGACTGATTTAATTCTCGTTATTTCACACCTCGCCACTTTGCTCTTATACCGTTTCCGCTTCGTCGACTAGTCACTTTACTATTTCGCGAGCGAGAATACTTTGACGCTTCTCGAAACGATCTCGCGTTTATAAAGATCGACGCGCGGATGCCGCGGTACGAGCGGAGATAAACAAGTAATAAAAATAGATTATAGAGGAAAATATATAACAAAAAATAATGTGATAAGAGGGACTCGAGCGCCCGCTAAATAACGCGCATCCCGGATACGCGATGAATGTTTATGCCGCCGGAAAGGGTACGTTTCTCTAATCGCTCGTCAATGTTCTTCTTAGAAGATAAACGAATAATAAAAATAGAAATAATAAAATAGAAATAATAAAAAAGTAAAACCGCGAGAGGAACTCGAGCGTCCGCTAGATAACGCGCATCCCAGTTCGCTCACCATCGAAAGGTCACGTCCCTCTAATCGGGGCGAACTGCGACTCTTTTTCGAACGAATCGCATTTCCTCTTCCCCCACCCGCGCCGAATTCGTCAACGATAAAAATAGGCATCTCGCCGAACGCGCGAATCAATCGCGCCCGGCGTCTCTCGATAGTTTCCCGCGTCTTTCCCCGCTCCGCGCGATGACTAACGCGAAGACGTTCTTCTCGTCTTAGCGACGACGCTCGTCGCCGCGACGGCCGCCGCGCCAGTTGATTCGGAAAGGCCGAGGCGCTTCGCTTCCTGCGCGCGTACGGTTTTCTAAAGGACAACGGAGAATCGTTATCATCCGATAACGCGACATCTCTGCGTCGCGCTTTGTCGCTGTTTCAAGAATAATATCAATTATCAGGAAACGGCGAGTTAGACGCAGTTACGCTTAGCCTTATGCGCAAATCGCGATGCGTCTCGCGGATATTCCCGATCGCGCGTATAGCCCGATCGCGCGAAAATGGCCGAAACGCGCTTCACGTGGAATTTTCAGGTAGCTAGCGAGGAACTCTCGCGAACGGCCGAAGCGGCGTTCACGTTATGGGCGGTGAATTCGTCGCTAACCTTCGCGCGCGACCCGCTGCGACCCGATATATTGATATCGTATCGAACGGGCGCGCACACTTACGCGAATCGCAGGAATATAGGCATTTGTCCGGCGACCTTCGACGGTCCCGGGGAGCCCTAGCTCACGCGTTCTTTCCCTCTGGAATGACCGATTTCGCGTCAGAGGTACACGTTGATGATTCAGAACCGTGGCACGTGTATCTAAATAAAATCCTCCCAACACGCATCATTTGTTGCAAACGCTGACGCACGAGATTGACCACGCTTTGGGTCTACAACACAGCATGCGCAACGACTCGATAATGTTTCCATATATACCCGATATCGAGAATCAATTTCCGGTTAAGTTGAGCATAGAGGATATTCTGGCTATACAGAATCTGTACAGGTCTCACGACGACGGAACTATCCAACGGCGACTCCCGCGACTACCGCGGCGCCCGCTACGACTAGTGTCTCGCCAATTGACCCCGCGCGCGCGGATCTCTGCGCTTTACGGCGCGTGGACGCCGCGCTGATAATGAATCACCGATTATATATAGCTAATCGCCGTAATGTGTGGTCAATCGACGTAATCGAGAAACGCTACGGTAGGCCCATGACGCTCACGGATTACGCGGCGTTTCTCCCAGCGAATTTCACGCGCCTATCCGCCGCGTATCGAAGACCCTCGGGCGATCTCGCGCTATTCGCGGACGATTCGATCTACCTCGCGGAATATCCTAGCCTTAAGCTAAAATCGGGTTGGCCAAGATATCTCCACGATATCGGACTTCCTCGAAATGTTAAGATTAACGCTGCGATAAACACGCACACGGGACGAACCTACGCGATCTACGACGACGACAAGGTAGCGGAGATTGACGAGTGCCGCATGATAGTTATTAGACGCGCCATTAAAAGATATATTTCCCGGAATACCGCCCGCGATAACGTCAGCCTTTCGATATATCGACGGCAATCTATATTTTTTCGCCAAACGTCAATTTTACGCCTTTAACGAATTTACGAATATCGTAACTTCGGCGGGTCCTTTCGATCTACACGCGCTCGGTATCGAGTGTCCTACGGATGGGCTGCTAAGGCAATTGCGCGATCTCCTAAGTCGCGTTTATCGTCTTAGCGACGCGACCGAGAGAGAGAGAATCGACGAGGAGGACGACTAGAGCGACTCTGCCGTCATTTTTGAAAAATAGAATATAAGAGAGGACGCGCGCGAAAGAGGAAGAAGAAATCTCTACGCGAGTATATAAAGACCATCCATCAGTTAAGCGCTTCATTGTCGACGGAGAACGCCGAAGCCTACGAACGAAAAAAAAACGAGTGATAATGTACGCGACAATGGGTGGGCCACCACAACAGCAGCACTCATTTGACAATCGATCGAGGCTAACCGAGCGAGACCGCAAGGATAGCGCGGGATACGCTAAAAGAGCTAAACAGGACAATGGGTAAGACTATTAAATGTTTATTCGAATTAATAATCCGCTAGCGTCGTTTCTCTTATCACCCGCATCCATTTTCAGACGAGATCGCGACCGAACGCCTAGATGTGACGCGGATGTTTCGATTGTGCGGCCGCTCAGAATCTTAGGAAGACGCTATCCATTGACCAAAACTGCGTACAAACATCTCGAAGTCAGCGTTAATGTTAGTCGACCCTCTTTTGTGGAAATCGTCCTTGGAGATTGCCACGGCAAGGAGATCTCGCTAACGCTGGATATGTGGAAGGAATTGTTCGATCTACGATCTACGCTTCTATCATATTTTCGCTCCGACGAGCGCGATGAGGCACGTCCTCCAGCGCCGATATATATCGAACAGTTAACGCTGCGATTTGGTAAACTCAACAATCTCCGAATACTCCGTCTCGAAACACCCAAAGTTCGTCTGGCCGTATCGAAGAGCACCGTTCTAACTATATTAAATCTAGAACTTTATGTTAACCGCATCGTTACATCTTTAAGCGGTTTAGCCGCGCATGTGGATAACAAGCTGACTCGTTTTCTCGATATCGCGGCAGGCGCTCACGATTCAGCGCTTATTCCCACGATGATACGCGATAACGAGAACTTCGACCGCAACGATATCGTCGATTGCGAGCTGCAGGCTCTGCTCTTCGGAGAATCGTGATACGCTTATTCGCATACTCGTATTATCACATTATTAATATATTAAAAATATTGTAAAAGAAAAACAATAAAAACGCTCCTCCTCTCGCGCAAAAACACAATCTTTCTTTATTCCACAACCTTTCAACGATTCGCTATCTCGCTCGAGCGATAAGCGCGCTCGTATCGCCGCTAACCTTTCCTCTATCCATCTCCCTCGGCGCCATATATCAGCGTCCGCTCGCGGATCGCGCGCTAGAAGCGACGCGCGTCCCTTAAGAATCGCGATAACGGATCACACGCTTCGCGCCAAGGTCAAATCGCGCCGGGAGAAATCGCGACCTCAATCGAGTCGAGCGTCATCTCCCGGGCGATCTCGTTGATTTTGTTGGACGTCTAGATAGGCCGGTGCTAACTCACTTTTATGAGAGCGAGAGAGATGGATAGAGAGATAGAAAAGGATGGAGATATGAGTTAGAACAGTTTGTAGACGGCCGAGGGGGACGCGTGGACAGGGGGAGAGGAGGGGGGTACGTAGGGCGAGTCGGTAAGCGCGACCCCCGATCGAGCCGAGCGCCATCTCACGGGCAATCTTAGCGATTCATACCCGCTCCCTCCCGTGATGTCACGCTCTCCCCCGACCCCCCTCGCCCCGCTTCCCCTCTCGCCCTACGTACCCCCCCCTCCTCTTCCCCCCTATCCGCGCTTCCCCTCTCGGTCGTCTACAAACTGTTCTAACTCATATCTCCATCCTTTTCTATCTCTCTATCCATCTCTCTCGCTTTCATTGTCAAAGTGAGTTAGCAGCGGCCTATCTCACCTACTTATATATATCAAAAATAAGACATTTACTTGATTTTATTTTCCAATAATACCTATCTTCAAGAATGTGTCATATATGTGTGACGTGTGGTTCTATAGTTCAAATATTTTAAAAACAAACTACAGTTTACACATACGCGACAAATAGAGAAACAAAAGTGTAAAAGAAAGAAAGAGAAGATTATATATATTTTTTATGCACAATTACGCCGCAATTTCTGAGTTTTAATTTTGTAAGGTAATAAATGCGATTTTCACAATGGAATTTGCATGATTTTCGTATAAAATTTATTACATTTGTACACATCTTATTATTAAATTAAAATTAAATGAGAAAGATATTAAAAGAAATTCTATTATATATATAATTGTTCAAAAGCAATATTTACATTTGAGTTGCATTAAACAAATTTCTACGTATTATGCTCGCTTTATAAATGAGGATGAAGAAAAGGAATGGACGAAAAAAATGGACTGGAATAGATTGAAAGATATAAGGAGTA
>WHNR01000079.1:0-260000 GCA_009859135.1 Formica selysi | reverse complement strand
AAAAGTATTGTCTTACTATTATATTTGGACATTCTTATATACGGACGCTCCTGAGACAAAGCGTCGCGCTCCTTAGTTACGCGTATCTGGCGACTCGTCGTTAACGTATGAGCGGTGAGTGGGGACAATAGGCGTGAGCCACGGAATCGGGCCGAAATGTGCAACTAAATCCGAGCACTGCTCTAGAGTATATAGAAGAAAAACCTGGCCTTCTTCTCATATGAACTCGGTTTTTTTTACCATTGCCTTATCTCCTGTCTGGCAATGTTTGTTTAATTGAACTTTAACTTGAGGATATTTTTTGCGTGTGTAATCTCTTTTAGAGGCTAACAAAGAATATTTTATTTTCGTGCGAATTTTTGTCGGAGATTGTATATAATGGATGATTTTTTTATTACTATTATTTATATATTTTCTTGATTTTCATTATGTGTGCACCAAAAATACCCGGAATTATCTTTTCTTTAATCACAATTGCAAAATGTGAAACAGTTCTTATTAAAGATATATATATATTTGATAAAGATACAGATGGAAAATAATAACGCTCGGTTTTCGTAGATAGTCAAAATGTGTCAAAAAATATATATAAAAAACATATGTGTTTTATATAAAATTATATTATATATATTTATTTATAATTATAGTCTCAAACACTTTAGAACACTCTAGAAGCAAATTCAAATGATTCTCGTTACTGCTATCGTAAATATACACAGATGGATCGATAAGCGTACGAGTGATAAAACGCAAAAGATCGGTTTAAGAATTACATATATTTATTTAATATTTTTTCGCCTTATATTTTATATGTATTTGTCATATTGCATATCCTTACGAATATTTTATATATATTTGTCATATTGCATATCCTTACGATTCATCGCAACGATCTATCATTCGCCAAAACAACGATTGCTTAAAAACGTGTGTGTTACATTAATTCGCTTTTGCTCTAATCGTATAAATAATATACTAAAATATTATAATAAACTTTAAGTTTCATTAAATTAACAATTATGACTGCTATCAATAGCATCAACATTACTAAGGATGTAGTGTGTAATATTCATCACTTATTTTGGTTGTCGATGAACGTCATCACATCGATGTAACATTATTTAAATCTTTTTCCTTCATAAGCTCGAGTACTCTCTCGTATATGAATTTGGGTGCATCCTTGGCCCACATAAAATCCACGTGATTAAATTTGGGCCACGGTACTTCGTACATATCCACTACGTTGGGCAGTAAATGATACAACCTTTTCACATCCTTGAAGAAATATTTTCATGAATTATCGCACGCGATTTCTTTTAAACTATCTGCCTGAATCTACGAAACTTGACTTAATAAAATTTACACGAATAAATCTCTGCTACATATTTTGTTTGAAAATGCATTCTTTAATTACTTACCACGATATCAATCAACCAATCGCCAGAACCATAGAACAATGCGATAGGTATCGTGATACTCGTCAGACTATAATCCGGAGGTTCCGGAGAGTTATATACCAACAGATTTTTTTCGCGACCGTAATCATATTGGCGAAACTTGTCCGATTGGAATATCTGAGTATAATGTACTAACGTCTTAGCCGAGGCACTGGCCGGGTCGTGACTCAGGATGACAGGCAATAAAGTCTAAATAGGGAACAAGGACATATACATTAGACATATAAAATTCAATCTGAAACGTGTACATACATACGATCGTGAAATAACAGAATGTGATGATCGAAAATTCGATTAGAGTTGTATTTTGATCGCAAATTATTACTCACGTAGTTAAACTGCTCGCGGTCATAACCGCAGATCAGAAATATCATGTTTGCGCACATCTTCTCCTCAGAGAGATTTTGATCGCAACCGTATTTCGAGAGAAATCTCAAAAAATCGCTTTGCGAAAGGAATTCATCGTGGAAAAAAAGTTGCAAGATTATCTGTAATCAAAAGTTTTTTATCTGTAATGTAATTTACTTCCTTGTTTAAGTTTTAGCCGTATTTCTGAGAATAAATAAAAAACTTTTTAAGCAAATTTTTAACGGATTAAGATAATTTAAAAAAATTTTAAGAGTTGCTTCGATCTTAATTTTAACTCGTCGAAGAACATCTCGTTAAAATTAAAATCGAAGATTTAATATGTACGACATAAACTAATAGAATGTAAAGCAAAAAATATATTAATTTTTTAATCTTCAGAAATTTTTTAGGAAATTTTTTAATGAATTTAAAAAGAAAGCTACCATATTTCTCATTGATATTCCATTTTTGAGAGATAAACTTCTTGTTTTTGAATTTTACCACGATTTGCCACAATTTTTTTCATTCTGTATAAGTATTATACAATCACGGTTGTGTATATGTGTGTGTGGGGAAAATAACACGCATTTCTTGTAACGTTGTTACAATCTTTTTCGGTAACTTTAACGGTAACGGTGTTAAAATTTTTATCTACGACTTTGATACATTCTTTTAGTAACGAGTAAAAATTCAGCAATTTCCTACTCAATCTTTGCGACATCATGCAAACAAATCACACATAAAAAGTATCAAATTAAAAAAAAAAAATAAACAATCTCGATAAAGTTTAACGACTTTTACTTTAAATCTTATTATATAATTTTTATAAACTTTTACATGTTACAAAAAATTAAAATTATCAATTAACATATCATGTCATAGTTTAAAAATTGCATAAAGTTAAGGTGCAAAAAGTAATTCCAAAAATATATTTATTAAAAGAAACAACTAAAAGAATCTTATTTTTATATACACTTACTGAAATTGGAGATTTAAAAATTATTTTTGCGATGTTCTTGAAAAAAGTTTCTTCTAATTAAGATATTAAAACTCACAATTATTGAAAATGTCACGAAATTACGTTTTATATCGATAGCAACATCAATATCAAAATTATTTCGTTTTTGTTATGTTTTAATATTTAAAAAGTATAAAAAAAGATGTGTTTATAGAATGCATGTTTTATATATTTTTATTGCGTGTATGTGTTGGATATATAACTTATATAATAAATTATATAATTTTACATATAACTTGTATAATTTAAAAAAAAAATAGCTTGTATAATTAAAAAAATAACAAAAATTGTAAAAACTTGTAATATTCTTAATAACAAATGTGAACGAGATACATTATCAAATTAGTAACATAACGATAACGAGTCAGTTTTATAAAATAATTTTCTTAACTCTTGATAAGATATACAGTATGTTGTAGTGTTCGCGCATTATTTTTTAACGACAGAGAAGATCATTTATTATAATTTTGTAAATTTTAACATTAACATATGTTTTTAAAACTAAGCCTCTCCGAATTAAATTTTTATTAAAATAAGCTTTATCTGAAAACAAAAGAAAAATGTAGTTTATTATCTCTTTGACCATCTGTAGTTTCAATTACTTGTAATTCGAGAATTATTAATATTTCGTCATTTACGCTAAACAATTATTTATTTCAAAAAATCTGTTATTTAAAAATAGAATTTGATGAGTAGTACACCCTGATATAGTTATTTAGTGTAAAAACTATATATGTAACGTTACTTTTACAAAATTTTTAAAAAGAATATTGTTCTAATAGTTATTTCGTAATAATAAATTATTTTGTAACAGTATTCGCGTGTATCACTTTACCTGAAACTCTCTCCAAAAAGGGAACAAGTATCGTATCGGACTTTTAATATGGTTTGTAAAAGCCACTGGCGCAAAGCTGATCATCATTTGCACCATTCGAGCGATTTCCGGACGCTCTGATGCCATTATGTAAAAACTAGTTGTGCCCATCGAATGACCAATATACGTATGCAATGGTTGCGATTTCATATTTGTGACAAATTTAATCATTGCAGGTAAATCATAGATACCCATTTCATTGAAGCTGATGGAAAATTTAATCAACATATCGTCAAAAAATGTGTAAATATATGTATGTATATATTGTTGCATATAATTTAATATATATAAACTAGAAATATATATGTATACATATATATATATTGTGACGTTGCCGTCTCGCGCGCGTCCGCCGAGTCCCTCTCCGATCGAAAAGCGCGGGCTAAAGGGCCGCGCCAGTCGAATCATTGCGAGAACCGTACCGTTACCTCCAGAGAGGCATCATTAATTGAGATTTCGAGCTTGATATTAATTTCGTTTATGATTTTATTTCGTATGAATGATTCATTTGGGAGCCTCATCGGAAGAAGGAGCGGAGAGTCGCTGAAACGCCACGGAAAATACGATCGCCAATCAAGGAAGACCTTAGAGGGGCAAGGAGCCAGCAATTTGGAAATCCAAAGTATCTAACGGCCAAGCTAGCTACGTCACGACGGAATCAGGACCCGCACACGTGATGCGCGACGCACGGGACAGCGAGAAAATCCTCGCGCAAGGACTCAGGCCCGTGCGGATCCGGTCCCCTCGGAGGGACTGCAATCCTGAACCCGATGGCGTGACGCGGCCCCGGAAAAGGCGGAAAGAATGGTGGCAGCGATGTTTCCGGCCAAGCTGTTCGCCCTAGACCTCGCGACGGCCCCGCGGAAAGGGCCCCAGCTAATTATTATTTGTAATACCGGGGGCGCGCGCACCCCCGTTACGACCGTGAGCGCGCCGCCCGCCGGCTACAACGCGTGATAACGCGTGATTGGTCGCGATAATACGCACCCCGTGTGCGCAGCCCCGGCTGGCCCACAGGTATCGATTCTGGATCGCGACGATCCAGGATCAGACTGGCGCGAGCTTGCGAGCAAAGTAGAGGCGTGTGACAGAAAGCGAGAGCGAGAGAATACCCGAGCGAGGACGAAAGCGATAGCGAAACGAGAGCGAGCGGAGAGGATCCCGGTGATCGACGGCGAAGGACGGCGAGCTCGAGAGGACGACGTCGACCCCTGACCGTCCCGACGGGAGGAAAAGGACCGGTGAGGTTACCCTCCGCCATATTCGCCATTCGCGATCGCGCCCGGAATCGTTTCGTTCTGTCGTCGTCGCCGTGAATTCGTACTTTGGTGTACGGGCTAAGCCCGATTCTTTAGTGTAGATTTTCGCGTCACGGCCACGTCGTCAAGCGATTCGAGCCCCGGAGCCTCGAAAGTATCGGTTTCCGCGGATCGAGACATTACCTCGCGTTTTTATTAAACCGTGTGTCGTCTCTCTGGAGATTCGGATTCCGTAGATTATATTTGCGTTGGTTCTCGCACGTCTAGCGTTTAAGACTCGTTCGTACTGTATGTCGGTCGTCTGAGTGTGAGTGTGTTTCGCGTCAATTTGTTATATTCTTTTTGTCTCTCGTTTGTGAATCTTCGCGTCGAAACTGTGCGTGCACGTCCGATGCAACTTTCTTCCGCGATTATTATATGGGTTACGTGAGAGTGTGAATCGCGTAAATTCGACGTATTATATCGGCTGTAAAGCACCGCGTCTCGAAATTGTGAGCGCGTTTTGGTGAGAATTTCCTCGCGATTCTTGCATGAATTGCGTGCGTGTGTGTGCCGAGCATTCGATTCTGCGTAATATATCCGCCCGAAATCGAAGCATGTCCGCGTTGTAATAATTGCCTGTTAATCTTAAGTTGCGTATTAATAATTTAGCGGTAATAGCGGGCGATAAGGTCGCCGTTGGCGAGGTGATATCGAGAATTGATTCGGACTTGCGCCCGAATTATAGACGAACGTAATAATCAATTTCTTCGCAGTGCGAGGCGTAATTCAAGCCGAGCGGACATTCCGGTCGATCTAACGGGTCGGTCTCGGCGTACGCATTACGGGGTTTCGCGCCCCGCGTCTAACACCCAGTCTCGCAGCCGCGTTTCTTTTACCGCAGCCGTATATCCGCGCGGTTTATCATTATTATTCTCGAGGAGCTGCGGCTCCCGCTATTATAATAAATCTGTTAATTTCTTTGTTTAATTGGCGAGTTTCTTTTCAGTTGTGTTTGTCGTTTCCGTAATTGTCGCCTCTTGCATAAATTATCGCGTTAGAACAACACTCGCCCTGCCCCTCTACCGTTAGGCGAGCTAGTCAGCCCGTGGCGAATTCCGACAAATTTCTTTCGCGTTTATTTCGCGCTTATTTCGTGTTTCGCGAATTGATACGTGAAAGATCGTATCTGGCGCCCAAGTCCGATTCTCGCGATTATCTCTCGGATCTCGTCACGGTACGCGCGGAACTCCTAACATCCCGTTCCCACCTGGCGCGTGGATCTTTTTCTCCGTTTTCCCGTTTTTGTCAACGACCATTCTGCATCTCCCGTTCGGCGAATTAGCTCCTCTTCGTCGGCGCAATTTACACCCGCGCGACGGGGAGAACGAGTCGGCGGCCGCGTTTATCGCTCAGCCGCGAGACGGTAGGAAAAGTCGTCGCAATATATATATATGTATATATATATATATATATAAATTGTATATAATGTATGTGTACATATGTATATAATATACAGGGAATCCTATGTAAGGTACTACTATATTTGTTGTCAAAAAATGAGCATTTTCTTACTTTGACAAAATTTCTGAAAATGCATCGTTTCCGTGATACCTCATTTTTTAATATATCAGTACATTTGCTGTTTCATGGTTCTTTGTGTAAAATTTTTGGTAATTCTGATACATTAAAAAATAAGATATCTTAAAAACGATACATTTTTGGAAAGCAAAAAAAAATGCGTATTTTTTGACACAAAATACAGTTGTACCAATTTTTATATCATATTTATATTTAAAAAATGACCTATATATTTATATTGTATAGAGGATGTCTCTAGATAAAGAGAATGCTGCTTAAATAACTGCTGTGTATATGATATATACAGCTCTCTCTTTCTTCATCGTTTTATAAACATTAAAAAAAAATGTATATGTATATATATATACAGGATGTTAGAAAAGTCTGGAAACGGTCAAATATCTCGTAAACAATGCATTTTAGAAAAAAATGTTTCAGACAAAAGTTGTATGGTTTCGAAGGAGACATAAGGTGGTGTCATTAATTTGACCTTGAATAGTTGCTTGAAGGTCACGTGAAGGTCACCTTCAATTTTTTAAATGGAACTGCCTACTTTTTATTGCATATTCTTGTAGCTTATCTCGAGAGCTTTTCAAAACACTGTAATAAAGTATTTTTTCATTAAGTACCTTTTGAGATATTTTATATTTTAATCTGACATATTTTGATATAAAAATTAAAATATCTCGTAAAATATTTAGTTTTCGATAATCTTACCGTAACACTTTTATGTACAGAATAATGAAACAAATCAATTAGTTTAAAAAAAACAAATAATTGTTAAAAAAAATACATTATAAATAATTCCATACTTTTTCTTAAAAACAATTATTTTTTTTTACTAATTGATTTGTCTCATTATTCTGTACATAAAAGTATTACGGTAAGATTATCGAAAACTAAATATTTTACGAGATATTTTATTTTTTATATCAAAATATGTCAGAATAAAATATGAAATAACTCAAAAAGTACTTAATGAAAAAATACTTTATTATAGTGTTTTGAAAAGCTCTCGAGATAAGCTGCAAGAATATGCACTAAAAAGTGGGAGGTTCCATCTAAGAAAACATGATCACATTGACTTGGCCTTCAAAAGGTTATTCAAGGTCAAATCCATATTTTCATCATATGTCCCCCTGTGAATCATACAACTTTTGTCTAAAACATTTTTGTCTTAAACTTATAGATTTTAAGATATTTCAGTGGATACATTAAAATGGTCTACCCTGTATATATGTATATATATATAAGTATATAATTAGGCATATATATATTGTATAAGTGCATCTACTTATATCAGATGTTAAGTTAATTCCAACATTGTTGCAACTTTAATATTTTGAAAGTATCATTCTTATTTTATAGAAATACCTGAAATCCCAAAATTTTGATTCCGACGGCGATAGAGAAATATGCGCCCTCGAGTAGGTATTACCACGAAAATTGCCTAACCAAACATCGTATCTTTCATCCGCCAATAGATAAGCTAGAATGCAAAAAAACATGGTTTGCAGTACTTATTGCGAATTATTGTATCAATTAATATATAATTTGTATCTTAATAATAATCTAAATATAATAATCATTTGTATCTTCTTACATGATATATTCTTATACAAATTTCACAATAGTTTCAAGTGTTAATATTTTTTAATAATAGATTAAGACAAAAAACTAATTTATAATGCACTCATTATCATCCGATAAATTAAATAAACATTTTAAAACATATAATTCATACAATATATGTATTTAATATATGTATTTAATATTATATATATATTTTTATATCATAAATTTTTAAATTCTTTGATAAATAACTATATTAGAAGTTATATCACGATTTATTAGAAATTTTTTTGATTTGTTTGCCGTTTAGATTCAAGAGTTTCTCTTAAGCGTTCTTCTAATAAATAAATAATCAACAATAACATCACGAGACATGACTTAAGGATTGAATATGAAATGGTACCGAGTGCTTTGCCTTTGCCAAGAATAATCCAATCGGCGGAAGTGCATAACAGACCGTGTTGCAGCAGCACAGGTAGAGAATCCTTGTTACCTGGGATACGATGTAATGTCAAGTAATAACCGTCTTCGGTCATTATAACATGAACCTCTGCGGGATAACCCGCTCTTCTTATCATCTCCGGCTGAAAGAAAAAAACAGTGTAAATAAAGAAGGGAAAAATGAAATAAATTTGAAAACTTGAAATAAATTTGGGCGAGAAGGAGAGAGAAAAGAAAGAGAGAAAGAGAAAGAGAGAGAGAAAGAGAGAGAGAGAGAGAGAGAGAGAGAGAGAGATGCACATTGTATTTATTTTTAAATAACTGGAGCAATTCTATAATATGAATTATATAAATATGAAACTATGGTAATTATTTAGAATCACGGCTCCACCTGCAACTGGGCTGCAAATTTTTTTACGGACTTTTTATGTTTAGAAAGAAATATAAATAACCATTTTTAATTAGGGGAGGCCCAAAAAAAAGTTATAGACCTTAAAAGGGTAATTATGGTAATTATTTCGAATAAGGCTATTTCTGAATTTTGACAAATATGATCGGATCTCTCGGAAAAACTCTTTGTTGTGACTTCAACAGTGATAATCAGTTGGGGGAGCACGTCCCCCATCACCCTCACCCCCCCAAAAAACCGAAAAACCCCAAAAATTACCAAAGCAAAGCGAGGTCCACCCCACAACCCAAACCAAATTTTAGTTTTAAATCAGAAATAGGTTTGGGTTAGGTTATATCTTCCGGAAATGGAGCCCCCTTATAGGGGGGGGGGGGCGGAACCCACTGTGTCCACGCATATAGTTTACAAAGCAAAGCGAGGTCCAGCCATGAAGGAAGAGTAAGGAGAGTTATCTACCTAGATTGAAAGTGGTCACGAAAAATGTTCCGTATGTGGCCAGGTTTGCCGAATGGAATAACTTGGACCATTTCGTCGCCATCTTGAATCTTCGTATATGTATAGTGTTACGTTTAGTTGTGGTAGTAATTAGTAAGTAGTGTGTCATCCAACACACTTACTGATCACTAATACAACTAAACATAACACTATATATGTACGAATATTCAAGATGGCGACGAATTGGTCCAAGTCATTCCATTTGGCAAACCTGGCCACATACGGAACATTTTTCGTGACCACTTTTTTCTCTCTACACTATCGAGATAACTCTCCTTACTCTTCCTTCATGGGTCCAGCCCACAATTGTTGTGTGGATGGGAAAGTGTATGCGTGGACGCAGTGGGTTCCACCCCCCCCCCCCTACGCGGGGGCTCCACTTCCGGAAGATATAATCTAACCCAAACCTATTCTTGATTTAAAACTAAAATTTGGTTTGGGTTGTGGGGTGAACTTTATAGTACATAATTACCTAATTTTCGGTAATTTTTGGGATTTTTCGTTTTTGGGGGAGGGGGGGTGAGGTTGATGGGGACGGGTTCCCCCTACTGATTATCACTGTTGGAGTCACAACAAAAAGTTTTACCGAGAGATCCGATCATATTTGTCAACATTCAGAAAAGACCTTATTTGAAATAATTACCCTTTTTTGGTCTATAACTTTTTTTTTGGGCCTCCTCTAACTAAAAATGGTTATTTATATTTCTTTCTAAACAGCCGTGATTCTGAATAATTACCGAAACTATAATATTTAATAACATAAAAAGTTAACATAAAGCCATAATAATAAAAATATTAATAAAATCTAAAACAAAATTAAATGAACATTAGTTCTAATAAAGTATGATTGTAAAAAAATTTGCAGAAACTGCAGATTTTTTCGCATAATAGAGAGAATATGAAGCTCGATAAAAATTATTTCAATAGCATATTGTAGAAGATTAAACTTTTTTTTATGTTTATCTTTTGAATCATTGTGTTCGAAATCAATGAATATTTTTTAATAATTGTTTTACATGATTATAATGTAAATAAAAATTATATTTATTTTTAATTATTTTAAAAAAACGAACTACTATATAAATATCATTACTAACAGCAATACTAACAATTAAATGTTAAATCGGCTCTTAAAAAGAGAAAAAAATATATAAATTCTACTTTATACGTTGTTAAAGACTATGTGTGCGGAATTAAGATTTTGATTTTGAATAAAAGTGACCAATCGCGGCATAAGATCATTTTTGATCATTTTCTGATAGCATGCAAAAAATTAAGCAAAATAAAAATTTTAATCCTTGTTTTTATGAGTGAAAACGTACACTTACCGTGTTAAGAATGACATCAGGATTGAATTCGGTGTTGTTCGACCGATTCCTTGTTGATATTATTCTCCTCATGAGCGTGTTTGACTCAGGGATTACATCTGCCGGCGCTGCATCAAGATGACCGCAAAAGAACAGCAAATACACGATTCCGATCAATCTCATCGCATCGATGAGTGATTCGATAAACAGTAAAAGAAAACGGATAACTCGAGAGTTTTCCGGATTATCGGGATTATATATGTTTTTGAAAAGAAAAGCAGAACCACGCGAAAGCGAGATGAATGCGATTATGACTGCGCCAAACTGTTCTTTGCTTCATACTATTATGTTAAAATGAATCGTCATTGTGTGTTTATGATTATTTTTTATCCGTTAAAAGAGGAAAAAAAGTATTATCATATTGTATAGTTGTATGATTACAAAGCATTTTAAAAGAATATAAATATATATATATATATATATATATATATATATATATATATATATATAATATATATATATTTATTTATACATATATATGTATATATTTAATTAAAATATGTAGAGTATATATATAATTGTTAAAGAAAATTAAAAACAAATAGAAATATTAATTATTTAATTTAGAGTAGCAAAGTCATCAAGTATTCACCCGTAGCTTTTAAATTGATCAAGCGACGCGGTACCGTCGCGACGCTAAGTATATAAAAAAATTCTTTCCGGCTGTCAACAGTTTTGCCTATGTATAGGGGCCGTGGCACTACCAAGTAGCTTATCCGGCGTTTTCCGTCTAATAAACTTTCGATTAAAATTCCTCAGGAACTAAAGCCGTAATCAAGAATCTAACGGCGCTTTTCTTATATAATGTGGATGCAAACTTTCAATTGCGACCAGTTTGAATAAGATTGGTGCAATCAATCCTGAGGAATGATAATCGTATACCAGAATTGTGACATTTTAATTTTTCTCCATAAGTTTCAAACTCACGTACGTATGCTCGCACGCACACACGCAAAGCGATTTTGTATCTCAAGCGGCGTTCACATCGCTCATATATGTACGATTATTCGCTTGATATGCAAACAAAACACTTTAAAGGTGCGTACTGACTTGAACATTTTTGCGCGCACGAACGATTTGCGCGCACGAATGCTCTAGTGAGGACGTATCATTTTTGTTTCACCGCACGCTCTGATCACGCACGAACGCGATCCGTCGTTTGTCGCTCATCAAAGAATTTATGTGCGAAACGATGCTCAATTTGGACGTGTATGCGAAACTGAAACGTCGTGCGCGCAAAAAAAGTTATGGAGTGGACGAATTAAATGGTTCTCCAATTAATAGATAAGTACGAAAAGTTTCCCTTATTGTGGGATGCTAAACACGAGTTCCATTTTTCAAGAAATAAGAAGGTTGATGCTTGGGAGATAATAGCAAATAACTTGAAAATAGACGCAGTTATAGCAAAACAAAAAATGGCCAGTTGGGATCCTTTCGTAGAAAAAAGGCAAAGGGTAAAAAAATATTGGAACAGAAAAAGGTATTTATTTTTTTTTATTTACGGCGAACAACTCGAGCACAGTTTTGTATGAACGAATAAAAATTTTTGATATCAAAAAAGTTTACCCGTACGAACGTTTGTGCGGATAAATCGCTCGTGCGCGCAAAAATGCTTAAGTCAGTACGCACCTTAAGAAACAAAATCATATGTGAATGTGTGTGCATACGTGTGAGATAATAATGTTTATATTTTATAAGAATACGCGCGGACAATGCGACAAGAAGAAAAATGATAAAATGATTAACGTTATGAGAATATCGCG
This sequence comes from Formica selysi, assembly GCA_009859135.1. Classification (NCBI taxonomy): domain Eukaryota; kingdom Metazoa; phylum Arthropoda; class Insecta; order Hymenoptera; family Formicidae; genus Formica; species Formica selysi. Next base: position 247,437 of record WHNR01000079.1, on the reverse strand, counting down.
GAATAGTGCAAACAAGGAAAAAAAGTGATAAAGTGACATAATATTATTAATAAATAACGGTATAATAAGAGTATAGCAGAAAAGTGAAACGTGCATTCATGTATATAATATTTATTTATATTTTATATGTAAATGTAATTAATGCATAATTAATATTTTGAGGTTAACTTACAAATGGCTACGCAATGAGTTATGTTAATGTAGCAAAATAAATCTGGTGAAAGTTCTTTTAAAAACATCATAGAAACAACAACATTGAATACACATTTTTATTAATTGGCTTCATAAGGAATAATGAAATGATAAAATCATATCGAAGCACTTCTATAGTGTCCATAAACATTTTGCGGATCTGGAATTACTCGCAACTTTTGGTTCTGGAAATGTGTGAATGTTTATTTATATTTTATTTATAAATGTAATTAATGTGTAATTAATATTTTTAGGTCAATTACAAATAGCTAAGCAATGAGTTGCATGTTTACATTAATTACAAAACAAATCTTGTGGGAATTGTATCAAAAATATTATATACAATTGAATTGAAAGCATCAGAGTTAGAGCCTGAAATAGAAAGCATTAGTCAAAGAAGATAAATATGGTAATAATTTTGTTTATAAATTATATAATAAAGATTATTTATTTTCTTGGATAATGGTTAAACTTATTTTTTTAAAGCACTGAGAAACGTGAACATGGAAATTGATGGTTTATTCAGATGGAAATGTTTTTTCCAATATAATGTTATCGAAGAGTATTAGAATATCTGTCATCAACAAATATAATTCAAGTTTGAATCAAAATAAGGAGGAAGAGTCGGTTAAAGCGGTGTCTACAATGAGAATTTAAGCCTTAAGCCGTAAGAAATTAACCAATCATATTCAATTATTCTTCTCACATTCAACTGTGAATGATCAATTCCTTACGGCTTAAGGCTTACTACACCTATTGTAGACACTGCTTAATGATGCTGAATTGCAGATTTTATTAAAGGATCGTACAAAAGTTTATAATAATTTGGCAACTGCATTGATTAAAACAGAAGCCTACGATGCAACTTTAGAAAATGTGAAACATGTTTCGAGCTGTCAACCACAAAATGTTAAAGCACTATTTAGGAAAAGTATTGTAAAAATCCTAATCTTCTTTTATTTACTATATTTAATCTTCTTTTTAATAAATTGTATATATTCTTGATTTATATTTTACATGTGGAAAATTCAAATATGTATGTATATATATTGTGCGCATCGTAGGAACAATATTGAGACACAAAGGGGAATATGCAAAAGCTTATGCAACTTCTCTCTCTCTCTCTTTCCACTGAAATTCAAAAATTAAATCCAGAAATTAAGATATTTACTACAGAATTAATAACCTTAAAGGATAAAATTACTAAAAATGCAGAAAAAGAAAAGCACTTATATCGTAAAATGTTAGGTGTAATTGAAGATACTAAAAATCCGTCAAAGGATATAAAAGTAGATGATAAAAGTAAGTAATTAAGTAAAGGATATAGGTGCTTTTCTTGAGGTTTGATAATCTAAGACCTAAGGGTACGAACATAAAGGAAGCAGGTTTTCTGCTTTCCGATAACCAGTGCCGATAGGCGCCGATCGGCTTTAAGAATATATACGTGTTATCATATGAGACCGCGCAGAATAAAAACAGGTTCGGACTTGTCCGCGCCTGTCATCTGCGAATTTACCGGAACGAATTTTTAGTTTTTCTTGCCGATTGTAAGCGCCGGTTGACTCTTGAAACGCTGCAAATGGACATCGATAATTTAATTTCTGCAATTTTCGTAAGATCTCCAATATGGGATAAAAGAAATAAAAATCATTCTAACAGAAATGTGGTTGAAAAATGTTGGAAAGAAATAAGTAAAGAAGTAAATGCGGAAGGTAAGTAAGGAAGTATTATTTTTATAAGATATTATACAATTTTATTTTTGTATCCAATGTTTACAAGTTATTAATTTTATGATTGTAAAATTGAGTTTATAAATAATAGGACGATTTAATAACTTATCAGAGATACAATTAATTTCCTTCTTTATTATACGACAAAGGATTATTTGAAAAAAAAGTTGTAAATATATCTCTAATGGTTTTCGCTTCATTACGTGGTCTGCCTCCTGTTTGTCTTTGATAATTTCTTTGAAATTCAGTAGACACATCAGTTAGATTCCGCTCAAATCCCTCTTTATCTATTATAGTATTATGCAAAATACAAATACATTTTATAATATTATCTGTCACATCAATGTCGGTTTCAATGCATTTTGAAAGTAAGCGCCATTTAGAATATAAAATTCCAAAAGAGCATTCAATAGTTTTCCTAGCTCTAGATAAACGTTTATTGAAACACTCCTGTTCAATATTTAAATTCTTTCCACTAAATGGTTTTAGAAGAAAAGGAAGAAGTGGATATGCTTCATCTCCTATTAATACAAACGGTGTTTTTATATTTGTTTGAGGAAGGTTGCTAGGCTCTGGTATGTCGAGTTGCTTATTGTTCAGTAATTTATATAAGTCGGAGGCTTGAAAAGTGCCACCATCACTTTGTTTACCATATCCCCCTATATCTACCGTTATAAATTTATAAGATGCATCTGCAACGCCTTGCAATACAATAGAAAAATATTTTTTATAATTAAAAAACATTGACCCTGAATTGTTAGGACATAGAACACGAACATGTTTGTCGTCAATGCCCCCAATACAATGAGGAAAATTCCAAATATTATAAAAATATTCAGCTATTTTTTTAAAAGTACCCTTTGTCGGTACTGGCATGTGCTCTGGTTGTAATTCATCCCACAATGCAATAACAGTTTCGGAAATAATTTTTCCTACTGTAGATGAGCCCATTCGAAAAGTAAATGATAAAGTCTTGAATGAGCAACCGGTTGCTAGATACCTGAAATATGTATAATCATTTAATAGAAAATGTTTGGTTTATAAAAATATGTTGCAAAATTTAATTTTCAAATACATCATTTTATATGCAAATATTAAAAAGATTGTGATTTTTAACAAACTTTCTTTCAGAAAACATATTGAGAAAAAAATGGAAATATCTAAGAGATCAGTTTGCTGTTGAGCTTGGAAAAATCCCTCCTTCTCGTTCAGGAGATGCTGGAGATTCTGCATCCACTTTAAAGTGGCCACATTTTCAATCATTATTATTTCTTAAAGACATTGTAAGACCCAGATTCTCGACTGGGAATTTGGTCATAGAACCTGAAATTCATCCTACTTCATCAGGAGAGGCAGAAGCTCCAGCAGATGATGTAGAAGATTCGTCTCATGTCTCTGAATGTACTGATACTACTTCGTATCAGGAAGAAGAAAAAGAAATTGTTGAAGAAGATACTGCAAATTATGTACGTCATTCATCATCTCCTACAGTGCAATCTATTCAAGGAAGAAAAAGAAAGCGTGGAGCAAATGAGACTTTTAATAATGCCTTATTAAATCTTGAAAGACAGAAGGTTCAATATTTGCAGGAAAAATCATCACGACAGCGTGATATTGATGATGAAGATTTATTTTTTTTCAAAAGCTTGCTTCCACATGTTCGAAAAATACCAGGTTCAAAAAAATTAGCTTTTCGTAATTGCATTCAAAAACTCGTTGAACAGTTCGCATATCAAGAGCAATCATCTACATTCTGCAACAATCAACAATCTTTCGATACTTCTTCTCCCGCAATATCTGAAAATACTTTTCAATCATTTCCTTCTTCCTCTCCTCTCTCTACGAGATTAGAAAATACCATCCAGTCTTTTCTTTCCAACTCTAATGCATGTTTCCCTCAATCTATTAAAAATTCGAATTATATTACCTTCTCTACAGACAAAGCAGTATTGGATTACACATCTTTGTAATTTGTTTTAAAAATATCAAAAATTGTACTACTACAGAATACTAAATTATATTTGCAAACATTCTATTGCTTTTTCATATAAATCTTGACAATATAAAATAGGCTTGTACGCATTCGTAATATATCGTTCATATCTTACATTAGACCATTAATGTTCTCGAAATACTAAGGTACATTTTTAGATTAGATTTAATAATCTAAAGAGTTTTCTATTATTAATATTAAATTATTTTATGTGTGTTTATTTTATTATTTTGTTTATGTAATGGACATTACTTTGATTATTATTTATAATGTTTAATATATTACGGTATGTTGTATTTTAATTTAGCATTTATTTAGCATTTTTATAATAAAATAAAAAGTATAATATAAGTGAATTTTTGATAAATATTACGTATTTACCTTAAAGTGACGACAAGCCTTTCTTCAGGTAAGATAGGCTGCTTATGCCAGTTACACCAGGTTTTCATTAAACGATGTTCAACTTTTCCTAATATGTAATTAAAAGTTTCCAGAGTCATTCTTGTGTATTGGAAAAATTTTTGCTCGTCTCTCTTGAGATCATCAAATAAATTATGGTATTCACCATTATTTCTTCTGCTTTTATTTATTTCGTGTATACCGAATCTTTTTCTTTTTATTTTTGGTATAATATTATCCAATAAAAAAAAATCTTCATCGGATGAAAACATCTTTACTGCAAGACATCAACTCAGAAACTGGCAGGTTTCCTGTTTAACATGCGTTTACTGTGTCCTTCTCAAGCGCCGATAGCCCGCGCTTATCGGCACTGATTATCGGAAAGCAGAAAACCTGCTTTCTTTATGTTCGTACCCTAAGATCTAAGGTAACTCACAACTGGTCGATTCGCGTACAGATACCCGGAGTGCCTCGCGGCTTTGTGTAAACTTGGCGCGAGACACTACCGTGTTTCTTGATAAAGCTTATGATTAATTTTAAAACAAGTCGATCAGTTTGGCACGGGGCACTTTTAAACTCGAAAGTGGTAATCGATGTGATCGACGTTATTGCAGTAAGGGTTAAGTAGTTTTATGATTTACCATTTGTAATAAAATCCGCAATATAATAGTGCTATTTTATATATTATATATAATATTTATTTGGGGGGGACATACTAGTGTAATTTTATAAAAATAAAATGCAAAATAGCGTTTATTGATGTAATATTATGTAAATATTTAATATGCTGCGCGACACATCAACACGGGAACAATCTTGAAATACTCGTTCGCCTTCTCCTTGAATAATTTCGCTTTGTGTTTGCGTCTCTCGTATGAGATACAGTTGCAATTTCCGCTTCCTCTTCATTACTTATGATCATTTATCCTCAACTTTTAATGCACGTGTCGTGCATGTCACCGAACTTTGTTACCACTTGTTACGAGCAATCATGATGTATTTATAGAGGAATTTTTCCTATTTTCATCTTGCACGCAGTAGATCACGCGATTGCCTTGATATAATGTTATAATATATAATCTTAATGTATTTTTTTTTAAGATCGTATTTTTTTATATCTTATTACAGCATATCGTTAGTTTCGTAGTTTATCGGAAGTCTGTGACGTTAATTAAGAAAGCGGAATTAAATTTTATTACTTGCAATTTTAAAAGGAGCTGTTAATTAAACTAAATGATGCCTATAAAATATTTGCAAATTGAATAATGTTACAAGAAAATCTCACATTGTAGATATTCTCATCGGATAAAGGCGAAGGAGGTGAAAATGATATATTAGAATGTATGTAGACTCAACATTGGAATTTTTGAACCATAGCAAAACAACTGATGGAAGAGTCATATAGGTAATCGCCATACAAGAGTCATACATATGGTTGCATATAGATAGATTCTTGGTGCATAATGAGACTAAGAAAATCCTTGACAATTTAATTAATTGATATTCTTAATCTATCATCCTTTATATCTCTCAATTTTAACAATGCATATTACGAAAAAAATGGGCTAGTCTAGGATTCAAATTGAGAACTTCTTATACGCTCTAAACGAGAATATCGTATTCCTAAACCAATGTATATATATACAGGGTGACCCGCAATGACCGCCCACTAAGTACATAGCGTTATTCCTTACCACAGTGCTGGGATTTACTTGCACATTTCGGCCCGATTCCGTGGCTCACGCCTATTGCCCCCCACTCACCGCTCGTGCGTTAGCAACGAGTCGCCAGATACGCGTAACTAAGGAGCGCGACGCTTCGTCTCAGGAGCGTTCATATGTAAGAATGTCCAAATATAATAATAAGACAATACTTTTCTAAATGCACCGCGAAAATTCTCAAAATTAAAAGTTTTTCTTCAATATTTTATATTTCATTGATATAAAATATTGAAGAAAAACTTTTAATTATAGAAGAGTATTGTCTTATTATTATATTTGGACATTCTTATATACGGACGCTCCTGAGACAAAGCGTCGTGCTCCTTAGTTACGCGTATCTGGCGACTCGTTGCTAACGTACGAGCGGTGAGTGGGGGCAATAGGCGTGAGCCACGGAATCGGGCCGAAATGTGCAAGTAAATCCCAGCACTGCCTTACCAAAAACGGAGACAAAAAGTCCTGAGCCATTTTTTTTATAACGCTTAATAAAGGAGTTATTATTGAGTAAAGTCTGGCCAATCAGCGCCAACCTTTAGCCGGGCGCACGTCGGTGAGCCGCGCGCCTGCTAGTATGCGGCGGCACACATTTCACGGCGCGCGGTATTTCCTTTTAATAGAAGTTCAAAGTTTTTAGCTCAGAAAGATCGATATCGAGGCAAGAATCGAATCGTCGTGCACTTTTTCTATATAGAGCATTTGTTTCGGTAAGTGCAGCATTGCATTCTGTACATATTAGATAGTATATCATATTAGTTTTAATCGGCACTTTGTACGCCGGAATATACAACCGCCGTATTTGTTACTTTCCTTGTGTTGGGGCAAAACCGGATACTTACACATCTCATGTAATGAAAAGAGGAAGAATTCTTATCCTGACTTTGTGTCCCTACAAAAAGCAGTTGGAAAGGAAAGCTAACACTCAGAAAAAGAAACTACTAAAAAAAAGCTTTTTGAAACCCCTAAAGTTAAAAAGTTAAATAAGGAAGTCTTACAGCAATGTCGAACAAGAGGATATCTTTATTTGTGATTTTTGCCAATAGAATACATTTTTATATTGTATTTTGATTAAAATAAATCTAGATTTTGTAATTACACGGTGTTTTGCATATTTTCAAATGGATACCCGGTTTGACCCTACCGGTAGGATAAAACAGGGTACTTTGACTTCTCCACAAAATCTTGTTATTCTTGGTAACCAAAATTTTTTTTTTCTGCAACTAGCCTTATTTTTCTCATAGTTTAAGGTTCACTAAAGACTACTAACGGTCGGCAAAATTTTTGTTACTCTCAGATTTTTTGTAGAAAAACAAACCCAAAAAAGTTCCCGGTTTTACCCTACTTTCCCCTATATATATATATATATATATACAGGTCCATTTTAAAAGAGCCAGTCAAATATCTCGAAAAATATGGAAAATACGGAAAAACGTTTCAGACAAAAGTTGTTTGGTTTGAAGGGAGACATAAGATGGTGCCATTGATATGACCTTGGATAGTCATTTGAAGGTCACATGAAGGTCACTTTCAATTTCTTAAATGGAAACCCCCATTTTTTATTGCATATTCTTATAACTTATGTCGAGAGCTTTCCAAAACACTATAATAAAGTATTTTTTTATTAAGTACTTTTTGAGTTATTTTATATTTTAATCTGACATATTTTGATATAAAAAATAAAATATCTCGTAAAATATTTAGTTTTCGATAATCTTACCGTTTACTTTTATGTACAGAATAATGAGACAAATCAATTAGTGTAAAGAAAAAAACAAATAATTGTTTTAAAAAATACATTGTAAATAATTACATACTTTTTCTTAAAAACAATTATTTTTTTTTACTAATTGATTTGTCTCATTATTCTGTACATAAAAGTATTACGGTAAGATTATCGAAAACTAAATATTTTACGAGATATTTTATTTTTTATATCAAAATATGTCAGATTAAAATATAAAATAACTCAAAAAGTACTTAATAAAAAAATACTTTCTTGTAGTGTTTTGGAAAGCTCTCGAGGTAAGCTACAAGAATATGTAATGAGAAATAGGGGGTTCCGTTTAAAAAAATGAAGATGACCTACAAATCTCCTAAGCGCCTCTACTTAAAAAAAAATGTTCACTTCCACAAGATTTCCCCCTCGATATCATACAACTTTTATTTCAAACATTTTCTCCTATCTCCAAAACTGTGGGAGTTATTCGGGTGGCCTGTCTTAGATGCCTCACCCGGTATATGTGTGTGTATGTGTATGTGTATGTGTGTGCGTATGTAAGATGATTCATAAATATATATACCATAAATGACATACTTTTAGGGGGAGGGGAGTGAATATGTACATACTAAACAAATAAAAAATGTTATTTGAACATACATAGTATATATGTACATAGTATAATTCCTAATAATACACAAGCAAAGCTTTAAAAACCTTTATATACTATTAAACAAGAAAAGCTTTAAAAACATTTATATACTATTAAAAAAAAAATAGAGAACACTTTTCATACGCTAAAAATTAGACTGAAACTCGTCGAAAAATTATTATAGACAAAAAATTAAAAAAGCATTCTAAGACGAAATTTCAACATTAATTGCAATTGGTATAATTTTATTAATATTTAAGAAACAAAACAATGTGTTTTTAAAAAAACACATTGTTTTGTTTCTTAAATATCTTATGTATTTTTGACACTCTGCAGCTCAATAAATAAATTTATCTGAAAAAATTTAAATTCCATAAACTACAACATTTTACCTCGAAAACGCTTTTTTTTAAATTTCCCTACGATTTCTTTTGACCTAGCTTACAACAGCGTTACAAAGCTTTAAAACTAAACCTATATTTTTTTGAAATAATGTCGACACTATGCGAAAAATCATCGCAGACAAAAAATTAAAAAAAACATTTTGAATCTTGAAGTTTAAACTTTAATGTGTTAGCGATAGTTTTTTTTAATTTTTTTTGTTTTCTCATTTCTAAAAAATGAAGGTATAGTTTCAAAGTCGTGTAGCTCGACCAAAAAAAATCTATGCGTTTTATTTGTATATATAATATTAAAATTGAAAAAATTGCAATCAACCAATTAATGTTCTATGTACTTTATGTTTACGAAAATCATTTTTGTTAACATTTTCGCAACTTTCTTGCGTTTGATGTTACAATGCGCAGTAATCGAGATCGTCATCCATCTTTAAAAATATTTTGTCCATTTAAAAAAAAATGAAGTTATAATTTATGACATAACATATGTGATTTCCAAGTAAATTGTTTTAAATCCTAACAAATATCTATGAAATGCCATCCCGAATAGAAAAAATCAACAATATACAGAAATTTGATGCAGAGTTTTTTAATGTACCGGCTGTAGAAGTTCATGTGCTTGATTCTGGAGCTCGAATATTGTTCGGCAACATTAACGCAGCACTTATTGATGCAGATATGAGATGTAAAATATCTCGTAAATCATTCAATTTTTAGCTATACTGCACTTATAACTTTTTATGCTAAATATTGCGAAAAAACAATTTATGTAAACAATTTAGGGCGATTCCATTTAAAAAAATAAAGATGGCCTTGAAATAATCTTATAACTTTCATCCAAAATCAAATCAATATCTTATGTCCTCCTTGAAACCTTTTGATTTCCAGATATTCGACTATATTAATTAAAATAAAGCATCCTGTATATATAAACATATATTTATAAATAAAATATATTGTCTATATTTAAAGTACAATATTTTATAAAAAGCTAAACCTTTTTGTAAATAAACTGAAATTGAAAGGAGCCTGTTACATATACATAATTGTATGTAAAAGACTAAATTTTTAATATTTTATATTATTTTATAAAAAAATAGAAAGTTGAAATATGCAAAAAATTATATTTATTGTATATCGCGCGTGTGGAATAGTTGATCTTTTAATAAGCATTGGTATTACTCCTGACATTATAATGGATCACTCTATTAGCGAGTTGATTTGTGGATATGGCGATGGATGCTTGACGGCCGAAGAAACGATCATGTTGACTTATTATATCGGCTTAGCATTTCTTAAGTCAAGAATAATGGATAGCTTAATGACTGCAATAAATCTCGATTTCAAAACTATGAAAAATGTGTGTCTTTTGAATATTGATGTAGTTTACAATAATTCATATAATTCTATTGCGAATGCACCAACCATCTCTGTAAGAGCATTCATCGATAAACTGCAAGTTTATGAAAACGGTTAAATAATATAAATAATATATCTAGCATATAGATATATGCTTATAATTATGTTTAATTTTAAATAAATGATAAAGTTTATTTGTAAAGGAGCTCTTAATCCTCGTATTCTGAGATGCGAGATATTGAGGAAACCTCCTTGATAAAATATGTCGGTTCAACAGACCTTAACGGCTACCACGGAATCCGATGGATATTGGGTCACAAAACGACACGGATAGAGTTATTATCGAAATATATGTATTTAAAGCTTACAAGAAAGAGACTGTATGACTGTGTCGTATGACTTCTCGGACTGTTCTATTCTCTACTCTCACTGGGCGCTAGTATCGCGCCGACCGTACTGCCCCCTGTCAGCGGCTCTCGATCGTGTAACGGGGCCCTTCGCGCTACATACTCCCCCTTTGGATTTGGTAGGAGTCCTCGACAAAAATCTAACATCCTCTCTATGCTGCGAAGGAGCCTTATTCTTCCTAGGGCGGCCTCTCTTCTTGAGGGGTCTGACTGGTTCAACGATGACGTCTTTGGATTCACCTCCTTTCCATGCATCGAGATCTGAAACATGATGAACTGAGAGCAGTTCACCAGTAGAATTGTCAGCTATCTGATAACTGATTAGTGAAATTCGTTTAGCGATCCGATAGGGTCCATCCCTTTTCGGAACAAATTTAGAAGTAACTCTTTGAGGAGCGTTACTCAGTATCCTTGTTTTGACCATCACTTGGTCTCCTATTTGAAAGTTTTCAGCTTGTCGCCTGGATTGATCAGCATACGTTTTGCGTCTATCTTGTTCCCGTTCGTGGACTTCGACGACCTCCTTCATGGTCTCGGCGACTTTCATTAGGTAGGGAGTGACTTCAGATACAAAATTTTCTCCGATTACGGCGACATCTTCGACAATAAGTATCCATTGGTATCCTTCGGCAGTTATCGGTAGCGGCCCGAACAGATCGATGGCTAATGTTTCGAATCTTCTAGATGCGGGCGTTCTCAATAATCCAGCAGGTTTCAAATTCGTTGGTTTGTATCTTTCGCACTCGATGCATTTCTTCACGTGCTCGCTAATTGTTTTGCGCATTCCTGGCCAATAATATTTATTTGATATGCGTTTCAGCGTTCTCCACGCCGTAGTGTCCGGCAATAGAGGCGTCGTGATTCTCATATAAGATACGTTCAACCGCGCATTTCGGCACTACCCATTGTGCTTCTTCTGTATCTTCCATAGGCGCGTAACGATATAGCACGCCGTTTGTCATGAGGTATCCACGGGAAGTCCAATTCGCAATGTTTAGGTCGTCCTTTGTTTCGAATGCGTCGACGATTTTTTTTACTTCTGGTTCCGATAGCTGTTCTTCTCTGAGCTTCGCAGCTTCTTTTGAAGGTAGATCAATGGCAATTGTACATATTCCACAATCTTTTTTATTTTCTGCAGAACACGGAGGTCACGGAGGCAACCCAGAGTTGAAAAGAGGAGTGTACGTTAAGGGGGACGCAAGGCCGGGTACTAACCTGCAACAACCAAGAAGTCGGTTAGGTAGGGCGCCGCAGGTGAGGCGTGCGGAGGGCGCCACCGGCAAGTCCAGGGTTAGAGTAGGGACCGGCTGGGTGGCGCCGCGCAGGCGCACGGGCGGATCTAGGCAGGCGGGGTTCTATCCCGCGCGCGAAACGTGTCAGTGTCCGAGGAAGGAGGACGCGGAGCGCGCGGGAGGGCTTCAAAGTCATCACTACTGTCCAAAGATAGCCCCGACAATTCCGGTAATATAACTTTACTAAGTAGCTTGTGCGGGGCGTGTTGAACTGTCATCTATCCCGTCATAGTTATATAACCATTATAGTAGAGGGGAACCCAAATGCTAGCCAATGGATCCGTAGGAGCAAACGTGGAAAAGTCTGTTCCTCTTGGCACACGAAACGATATTTTCCTTGGAGCGTGTCCGCGACAACATTCATTCTGCCTGGAGTGTAAATTATTTCAAGGTTGTATTCCTGAAGACTCAGCGCCCATCGGACTAAACGTCCTGATGGTGATTTTAATCCCATGAGCCATTTCAAAGGTTGGTGATCTGTACCTGTAATTACCTTGGCACCGTCGATGTAACCTCGAAACTTTTCAACAGCCCATACAACTGCGAGAGCTTCGCGCTCTGTGGTGCTATAATTGCGCTCTGCCGAAGTTAATAATCGGCTGGCGTATTCCACGGGTTTTTCGTCGTTGCCTTCTCCTTGTAGGAGGATCGCTCCTAACGCATAGTTGTTGGCATCCGTTCGTATAATGAACGGTAACGTTTCATCTGCCTGTCTAAGTATTGGAGCGTTTGTTAATAACTTCTTCAATCTAGCAAAAGCATCTTCTTGATCTTTTGTCCATGTCCATGCGACGTTCTTTTTTATTAATTGTGTTAATGCTCTAGCGACCGCTGCAAAGTCCGGTATGAACCTACGAAACCAAGAAGCGGTTTGTAAAAAAGTGAGTAGATGCTTCACGTTTTTCGGAGTTGGTAAATTTAGAATAGCCGCTACTTTGTCTTCGTTCGGACGTATTCCTTCTGAAGTAATTACGTGTCCTAAGAATTTTACCTGCGAACTGGCGAAACTGCATTTGTCCCGTTTGGCTCGTAATTTGAATTCGCGTAAACGATTGAAGACTTGTTGCAAGTCTTTTATGTGTTCTTCAAAGCTAGTCGATATTACAATTATATCATCTAAATATACTATTACCACGATATCCTTTAATCCTCGTCGAAATCGGTCCATCAATCGTTGAAATGTGGCGCCGGAATTCTTTAAGCCGAATGACATGCGTTTAAAACGAAAGGTACCAAAAGGTGTGGTAATTGCAGTCTTGTCTCTATTTATGGGCTTCACGCTCACTTGCCAATATCCCGAACGTAGATCGATAGTAGACATATAGAGAGTCCTTTTCGCAAGATGTATTAATTCATCGATTCTGGGCATTGGGTACGGATCCGTCTTCGTAATAGCGTTAAGACGGCGATAATCGACACATATTCGTACAGTACCATCCTTTTTGGGCACAAGTACTACTGGAGTGGCCCAAGGAGACTTGCATTCTTCTATAATGTCAGCTTCCAACATAGAGTTTATTTCTTTCTCTAAAATTTCTTTGTTTGGTTTAGACATTCTATATGGCGGTATAGCTATTGGTGCGTTATTACCGGTATCGATGACATGTTCAGCGTATGGAGTTGGTTCTCCCCCTAGAGCAAAAATATCCTCGTTGGCTATTAGGAACTCATCAAGTTCCATTCGTTGATCTTGAAGTAAATTACGTGCTTCATCTTCACGCAACGTGCTTGCATAATTTATCTGTAGAGTTGTGAACGTCTCGTTACTCTCAAATTTTAACTCGTGTGGCTCGTCATTGTCTGCAAAATACCATACACGATTATGAAAATTTAATACTATCTGAGCGTTTTCGATAAAATCTATTCCAAATAACGTATAATTGTTTTGTGCATACGGTATTACGATAAATGTAGTGTTAATTGTGCGATCAGCTACTTGGACATCGACCTCAGTTAATAGTACGTTTCCTTCGTTGCACGTTCCGTCTGCCAGTCCGATACGCAAGTTCGATCTCTCGAACTTTTGTCCTCTCTCAGCGAGCACTTTATAGAGGCTATGTTCTGCAACACTTAATTTGGCGGCGGTATCGATTAGTCCTGTCCTTTTCGCTCCTAATATTTCTACGTTGAGAATCGGTCTGTTTCTATATTTTGCTTGTATTTCGGATGCATCTACGAGGCAAAATTCGGACTTAACCTCGCTCTTGTCAGTTTTTTCTCTCTTGTTGCATTTTGGACAGTCTTTACGGAGATATCCAGGGTTGCCACAACCGAAACATGTTATCGCGGGTTGGACGCGCTGATTACCTATGTCGGTTTCATCGGTATCGGTTCCGCCTCGATTCTTTCTAGATGACGCGGTTGCGTCTTCGTCCCGTCTCTTTCTAGATGGCGCGGCCGTGTCTTCATCCCGTTTCCTTCGGATATTCTTACACTCATCTACGATGTGTCCGAAATTTTTACAGTATTTACAACGGGGACGCGTTTCATGTTTCCGCGGCGATACTGATCATGCCTTTTGGGGTGCTTCCGCCCTAGTCTCTTCTACTTCCCTCGCGAGATCGAGTAATTCCGAGAACGACGCGACTTTTTCGCGTGATATTTCTTTTCGAATTTTATACGATAATAATCCGTACACCATGTCTATTTGCATGCTATCCGACAATGGCGTATCGAGAGTTTCGAGAGCAGCGCACGCACCTTGCACACAAATATGTCCGTCGGTGTGTCCTCTTCTTGTTCGCGGGAAAATAGTTCTCTATATATGCGATATGCCGGTTTCTTCGGTCCGTATGTTTGTCTCAGTAATACTATCGCAATGTCCCATGTATTTACTGTACTTTTGACACCTTGCCACCATGTCGCGGCGAGACCCGTAAGAAGAATCGGTAATCCTTTTAATGCGTTTTCGTCGGATATATTCGTGCAGTCTTTATATGTAACGATCGCGGCTAAGAATGCTTCTACGTCGGATTTCTTGTCTCCGTCGAAACGAGATGTACATCGCGAGAAATTACTTTGCGGATGCGCGATGTTTGCGGCGGGGACGTTGGCGGCAGATATCTGTATCTGTTGTAGTAGCGTAGCAAACTGTTCGTTCGTCAACGTAATTGCATTACCTGGTTGTTGCTTTTCAGCCATCTTGTCTTTCTGTTTCTCTTCGCTTTTCTTTATGCTAGTCCTCTGTTGTGTTTGCGACCGCGTCACCGGTCGTGATCGACCGTTTTCAGACGACGTCTTGACTCGGAGGAATGACTTACTGCCGTAGATCTGACCACAAAGTTGGGCGCCAGTTGTAAGGGAGCTCTCAATCCTCGTATTCTGAGGTGCGAAATATTGAGGAAACCTCCTTGATAAAATATGTCGGTTCAGCAGATCTTAACGGCTGCCACGGAATCCGATAGATATTGTGTCACAAAACGACACGGATAGAGTTATTATCGAAATATATGTATTTAAAGCTTACAAGAAAGAGACTGTATGACTGTGTCGTATGACTTCTCGGACTGTTCTATTCTCTACTCTCACTGGGCGCTAGTATCGCGCCGACCGTACTGTCCCCTGTCAGCGGCTCTCGATCGTGTAACGGGGCCCTTTGCGCTACATATTCCTATTTAGGCTGACAACATTTCTGCAAAAGAATTGTCCTTCAGACGTATATCTTTTTATAGTCGTTACATCGAGCCCACAAGTGTTAAACTTTTGGAACATTTGTGTCAAAATATTGCCACAACAAGCGTCTCCAAGCTCAAACAAATGCTTCGTAAAGCAAATTACATATTAAATATAAAATAAACTGCATATCATGATTTCGTGGCTCTAGTTTATTCTTTCAGTTTTAACCTGTAATATATCCGGTTTAGTGATATATATAATTCTACTCATGTACATAGCTTTACTATTTACATATAATTAAAGTCTGACTTCTGTTTAGTAAAGATATTGATTTATAAGAAACAACAACGTCTTTAAGTACACTTGGATATAGTTTTTGCTATTGCTTTGTTGTTAATACTATTCTGTTTGTTTTATTATAATAACGATGGATAAGAATACAATTAATCCAGCCAAATAAATTCCGGCGTTTTACGCTGGACAAAGTATATTTTTGACAGGCTTGACAGGATTTCTGGGCAAAGTACTCATTGAGAAGATACTGAGATCTTGCTCGGATATTCAAGAAATATTTATATTAATGCGTCCGAAAAAAGAACTAAGCCTTAATGAAAGATTTGAAAAAATGTTGAACTTACCGGTAAGTTAGAAATAGAAATGGATTTTTTTCTTGCAGCACGCACGCACGCACGCACGCACGCATACACACACATACTATTTCGTTAAAAAGTATTATATTAATGAGAAAAGTTTCTGAATAATTTTTATTCTAAAATGTTATTATAATAGAAAATTTATATTAATAATTTTAAAATTGGAAAAAGAGAAGTAGAATTATATGAGATAAAACATCGAGAAATGTTAAAAATAATAATTTGTAGAAAAAATTGAGAAATGTTTTACAATTTTTATGTAAAAATATCTAAACATTATGACAAATTTTCTTATAAATATTGTATATACAGGGTGTCCCATTTTAACTTTCACACCGTAATATCTCGAAAACCACGCATTTAAAAAAAAAAATGTTTCAAACAAAAGTTATTTGACTCGAAGGGGGACATAAGAAGGTGCCATTGGTTTGATCTTGGATAGTCGTTTGAAGGTCACGTGAAGGTCACCTTTAACTTCTTAAATGAAAACCCCCATTTTCCATTGGTATAAAAAAAATAATTGTTTTTAAGAAAAAGTATGTAATTATTCACAATGTATTTTTTTTAACAATTATTTGTTTTTTTTCTTTTTTTTGCACTAATTGATTTGTCTTATTATTTCGTATATAAAAGTATTACAGTAAAATTATCGAAAATTAGATATTTTACGATGTTTTATTTTTTATATCAAAATATGTCAGATTAAAATATAAAATAACTCGAAAAATACTTAATGAAAAAATACTTTATTATAGTGTTTTGAAAAGCTCTCGATCTAAGCTACAAGAATATGTAATGGAAAATGGGGATTTCCATTTAAGAAATCGAAGGTGACCTTCATGTGACCTTCAAACGGCTATCCAAGGTCAAACTAATGGCACCTTCTTATATCCCCCTTCGAGTCAAATAACTTTCGTCACAAACATTTTTTTGAAAATGCATCGTTTTCGAGATATTACGGTGTGAATGTTAAAACACCCTGTATAATATTTTTTTTTATTTTAATTATTCGATAAATTACGAGAGGAGCAACCTTCAAATTTAACAATTTAAGAAATTAAGGCTCTCAAGTGATATAACAAATTTAAATAATCGCCGGCTAATAAGAGCCATACGCGGATGGTAGTGCGTCAGTTTCATAGAAAAATAAGTTTTCTATGAAACTGATTATGTGCACAGGGCATGAAATTTTACTTGGTCCTATACCCAAGATTCAAAATTAATCTCAATTCGAGATTTATAATAACCCTTCTTTACCCCCCTGGAGAGACGAAGGCGAGAAAAATATCGGGACGCAGTCGCTGAATCGGGAATCGAACTCGAGTCTTTCGCTTGCTGGGCGATTGCTCTTACCTCTGAGTTATTCAGACCCCACACCACCGATACTTCTCATTCGCCTTATTTGTAAATATCTATTACTAATAACGCCATCTTTCAGCCGGCGTGAACTAACAATTTAAGAAATTAAGGTTCTCAAGTGATATAACAAATTTAAATAATTGCGGGCTAGTAAGAGCCATACGCGGATGCACAAAAACTGACGCACTACCATCCGCGTATGTTTAAAACACCCTGTATATATAATTCTTTATTGATCCCCTTAGGGTTACAAAACATCCAATCCTACACAACATACAAATAAAACAACGCGATACATCTTTTTCTTAAAACAAAACTCTTAACCTATCTCGCAAACTTAACCTAGACTCCTTATCCTACCTACCCTACCTAATACACACACACACTACGCATCTACGCTGTCTTAACACTACCTTAGCCTATGGATCTCCGTTTCCGTTTTTTCACATTCTCCCTCATCCACTCCCCTACTCTTCCACTCATTCACCCTTTCCCCCCTTCTTTCCTCCAACTCTCTCATCCATCTCTCCCCCTCCCCCTCCTCCCCTAATACCATCCCTACATTTTCTTGCCACCCACCCTCCTTCCCCCAATCCGTGCATTCCTCCCAAACATGTTCCCATGACTCCAACACCCTCTCACACTCCCTGCATTTCCTTCCCTCCTCCCCTTCCCAGTATCTCCCTGCCCTCACCCCATTCCATAATCTAAATCTTGCTACCCTTTGCCATCTACTTTCCCCCCATCCTTTTTTTAAATACCCCGGCACTCCTTCCCCTTTCACCCACTTATACCACCTATTATATTCCGACCCCCATATCCTCTTCCATCTCTCTTCTTTCTGCAACTTTCTTTCTCTCTCAATCATCTCCTCCCCCCTTAACTCCACCATCTCCCCCATTTTCCACCCCCTTTCCTCTATAAATCTCCTCCTCTCCTCCTCCCAGCCCATCCCTTCTTTTCCCCTCCTAATCCTTCCCTTCATCTCCTCCCAACACTTCCTAGCCAGCTCTCCCCCCTTACCCTCCTCCAATTTCTTTTCAAAACTCCAAGCTCTCATACCCGCCCTCCCCCTCAACAAATCCCTCTGCAATTCCTCCCTTACCATATATCCCGGCGTATACCTTTCCACTCCTAACACCCACTTCAAATACCTGTCCTGCAATTTTCCACCTTCTCCCTTTCCTTCCAACCCCACACCTCCACCCCATAACTAACCACCGACCATACTAGCTTATCAAACAACCAAATCCTTTTTCCCCAATCCCCACCAAACCTCCTTTTTCCTATCCCCCACACCTGACCTAATAATGCTGCTCCCTTCCTAACCCTTTCCCTTACATGTGCATCCTGTTTTCCATCCGACCTCACCGTGTACCCCAAGTACTTAAACTCCCTCACCTCCTCCAACAATTTTCCTTTCCAAAACCATTTTATTTTCTTCCATCTCCCTCCTCCCTTCCTACATCTCATTATTTTAGTCTTCGCCACATTCACCTCCAAACCCTTCCTGTCCATATAACTCTCCAACTTTCCTATCATCCCCTTCATTCCTCCTTCATCCTCCGCCAACAACACTATGTCATCCGCATACGCCAAAGTATACACCTTCCCTCCCCCCAGCCTGACCCCACCCCACCCTCCCCTCTTCAGTTCATCATCCACGTCCGCCAACAACAACGTAAACAAACATGGACTCAACGGGCAACCCTGTCTCACCCCCCTCACGGTCCAGAACCTCTCCCCCTCCCTTTCCCCCACCCTCACCCTACTTACCGTCTCCCTAAATACCTCCCCACACCTCTCAATTAGACCCTCCCTTACTCCCCTTGCCCTCATCGCCTCTATTAACACCCCTCTATCCACCGAATCAAAAGCCGCTTTTAGATCCAAAAACATAGCTATCATTCTACCTCCTTTCTCTCCCACCTGCCTATTAATTAAATAATTGAGCACATATATGTTATATATGTTATCTATCGTCCCTATTCCCTTTCTAAACCCCGTCTGACTTGCCGGTATCAACCCCTTCCGTTCCACCTCACTCCTCAACCTTTCCGCCAAAATCGCTACATACATCTTATACCCCGTCTGGGTTAACGTTACCCCTCTATATTCCTCTACCCTATCCCCCTCCCCTTTTTTCAGTATCGGCACTATTATCCCCTCCCTCCATTCTCTTGGCCACTCTTCCCCTTTCCAAATCCTTCTACACACACCCCAAATCCCCTCCTCCACCTCTTCTCCTCCATACTTCCACATCTCATTCGGTATTCCATCCCCCCCCGCCGCCTTGCCATCTTTCAACTTCCTTATCACTTTTCTAACCTCCTCCCATCCGATTTCCTCCTCTTCATCCTCCCCCATTTCCCTTCCTATCCCCCTTATTACCCTCCATTCCACTCCTCCCAGGAGCCCTCTAAAAAAACCATCCCATTCCTCCATTTCTATCCCCTCATTCACTCTTTTCTTGTTCCTTCTTTCTCTATTTATTATCTTCCAAATCTGCCTTTCCGTTTTCACCTCCCTCACCTCTCTCTCCCACTTCTCAGCTTCCTTCCTCTTCTTTTCCTCACATATGGCCTTGTACCTCCTCTTTTCCTCTCTATATTTATCCCCTATCCCCCCCTCCCTCCTCCATCTCCTTAGCTCCCTCCCGACCACTTCTTTCCCCTCCTCACATTCCTCATCCCACCATCCTTTTTCCTTCCTCCGTTGCTTTCCCTCTTCCGTCTTTTCTAAAGCTCTCAACACCCTACTCTTCAACTCCCTCCACTCCTCCTCTATTCCTTCCTTCCTTCCCTTCCTTTTCCCAAACACTTCCCCAAACACCTTTCTACCCTCCATCGTCCACACTCCTTTCCTCACTCTGCCCCCGCTTCTTGCTCCCCTCCCGCTTTTCTCCCAATTCACCCCCCTTATCCATACTGTGAGCGGATGATGATCCGAGTCCACCCTCGCTTCCACCATCAATTTCTCTACTCCTCCCTCGTTCTCTCATCCCCTACCACATAGTCGATTACCGATTCCCCCCTTCCCCCCGTATACGTCCATTCCCCTTTTACATCCCCCTTTACATTCCCATTCAAAATTGACCACTCTTGTTCTTCCAGGAACCTACACAATCTCTTCCCTTCTCCATTCACTTTTTTGTCTTTCGAGTTCCTGCACCTTCCTTCCCCCTCTTCCTCACCCCCCTCCTCCACTCCTCCCCCTTCCTCCCCCGTTCTCGCATTAAAGTCTCCTCCTATCAACACTCGCGCTCCTTCCTCTCTTTCTTCCATCCACTCTTTCAACTCCTCTAATTTCCTCTCTATATCTCTATTCACATATACCCCCACTATCCTCCACCACTCCCTTAACCATACTTTACATGTCATTAACCCTTCCTTATTTCTCCTCTCCCTTTCCTTCTCCACCTTTAATCCTACCCTTACTCCCAAAATCATTCCACCCATCGCCCTTCCTTTCTTATTCTTTCTTCCAGCCCACTGCATTTCCCATACATATCCCCTCGGCATCTTACCCCTTACCCTCTCCCAGCTTTTATTATCCACCCAATTTCGCACAATATCATAATATCCCACCCTTTCAGATCCTCCCAAAAATCTCTATCCTTATTCTTCAGCCCCGCTACATTCCAAAAACCCACCCTATACCTTCCCTTCCCCCCTATCTCTTCCTCCCCCTCCCTCTCCTCTTCTCTCCCCATGCTCCTCTTTCCCCTCTCACCTTCCTCTTCCTCTCCCACTATTTCTCTTCCCTTCCTGTCCTCTCCTACTCTTATTCTTCCCCCTGATCTTTCCACCCTTTTCCCTCCCCATCCCTTAACTCTTCCTCTCCTTCATTCCATTTCCACCAAATACCATTTATTTGCACTTTTCCATATCCTACCCATACTCTCTTACCTTTTTCTCTCTCTCTCCTTGCCACACTCTCTATTACCCATCTCATCCTTCTTTCCCTCCATGTTAAGTCATCATCCAACCTTATATCTCTGCCCTTTATTTCTCCTCTCCTTCTCATTATCTCTTTCTTTTTCTCTACTTCGTCTATTTTCACTATTGCCGTCCCTTTTCCCTCCTTACTTCCTAAACATCTCACCCCCTCTACCCTAGCCTCTATTTTTATCTCTTTTAATACATCCTCTACCCTTGCCCTCACTTCTCTTTCCCCTCCCTTCACTCCTCTTACTATAATATTCCTCCTTCTCTCCTCTCTTTCCTTCATCTCCATCCTTATTTCAATTTCTTTAATTTTCCCCTCTAATTCTCCTCCTCTTCCCTCCCCCTTTTTCCCTCCCCCCCCTTTCTCCAAGTTTCATCTCTCGCCATTCATTCTCTAGCGCCTCCACTCTTCCCTTCATCTCTTCTCTCTCCACCCTTCCTCTCTCTCCACCCTTCCTCTCTCATCCATTTCCTCCATCTGTCTCCTCACTATCCCATCTATTTCCTCTCTTAGGTCTTTCATGTACCCCCTTAGCATCTCCCCTATCATCTCCCTATCTTTCTGCATTTCTTTCCTCATTTCCTCCTTCACCCCCTTTAACCCTTCCTTTAACTCCTTTTTCCATTCCTCTTTCATTTCCCTCCACCATTCTATCTCTCCTACTCCCCCCCCTTCCAAACCCCTTACCGGTGACCTTTGAACCCTTTTCCCTTTCCTGCCCTCCCCTACATCTTCACCCCCTTTTCCCCTGCCTCTCTCTCTATCACTTCCCTTTTTCTTTTCCACATCTCATCTAAACTCCCCGTGCTCCCCCTTCTCACCTCCCCCGTCTTCAATAATTCCTTTTTTATCTTATCCTCCATCTCTTCTTCCTTGCTATTTTTCCTGATCTAATCCTCTATTTCTGTCGCCTCTCTACCTCTATTATCAGTGCTTATTCCCCCTCCTCTTCTGCCTCTGCCTCTATCCCTGTGCTCGCCACTCTACCTAACTTCTATATTCCTTTCTCTCTGCCCTACCGTATGTCGCCGCTCTACCTATCTCACGCTCCCGGTTCTTCACTTTTCCTACCACGTGACCCTCTTTCTCTCTTCCTAACCTTACTCTGCTCTACTCTATCTTTTCCGCCTCCCCGCTTCTATCACCTTCTCCCGTACCTCCACCCTTACTTCTCCACTTTCCCCTCACCTCACTCCTCACTTGCACACCTCTCACTCTCTCACTCACTTCCCTATCTCCTCACTTTCTCCACCTTTCGCAATGCACACTTTCTACAATACTCTTTCTCGCCCACCGGAAACGGAAATCTAAAACACCCTGTATATTTTTTTATTTTAGTTATACGATAAATTACGAGAGGAGCAACCTTCAAATTTAAAGAAATTAGTTGCTGTTTCTGGCGATACCAGTCAAGAAAATTTAGGTTTGTCGGCTGTCGATAGACAAATGCTGACTGAAAGAGTGACTATAATAATTCATAACGCGGCAAGCGTGAAATTTAACGATAGCTTAAAGTACGCCATTCTTACTAATACCAGATCAACGAGAGATATATGTATCTTAGCCGAAAGTATCAAGAATCTAGTAGTAAGTCAACACCGATTAATTATACATTCGAATATTAGTGAAAACTCTCTTATTATATTTCATTATGTGAATTATCTTACATGCGGTTTTATACGATATACTAATATTATCATTTTATACATACATTTATTTTTTTAAATTGTTTTTACATTAGATATATCTTTTAAGCTTATGTATATTAGCGGTATTTTAAAGAGATGTTTTTATACATAAGAATTGTATTAATTTCTCTATTAATTGTAAACATGCCTCGTTCTTTTGCTATGAACTCCCTAATTATAGCATTTTGAACAAGGCACAACTTTAATATTAATTGTTTTTACCTGTTAAAGGCCCTAGTATATGTTAGCACAGCATATGCACATTTGGATAATCCGTTTATAGAAGAAAAAGTGTATCCGCCTATAGCCGATTGGCGGAAACTGATCAAAGTGGCCGAGTCATTGGATGAGCATACCTTGAATGTTTTTACAGCTAAGTGAGTGTGGCAAACATAAATTTAATATATCATAAGTATATAAATTTTAAATATTTGTTAATTAGAAAAAGAAATTATTCTTTTCATATTATTTCTTTTCATTTTGCTTCCTCATAGAGGAAGCTTTGTTTTCGTGACAAAATTGTTTTCGAGTTTTCTATGCCAATGCGTTTAAAATGTTCCAAAACGTCGAAAAATAATATTCCTAAAAAATGTCTGTATGTATGTATGTATGTATGTATGTGTATATGTGTGTACGTACGCAATATATTGTACAACCTCTAACTTCCGCAATTTTTGAGATATCGGGTTAAATTTTTTTACATGGATAGAGTATCATTCAAGGATGGTTGGTATTGAATTTGGTGAGAATCGATGAAAAGATTCATTTTTTATAAAATTTTGAATTTTTTGAGAAATGTCTGTACACGCTGTAATTTTTGGAAAATTTGAGATATCGGATTAAATTTTTTTACATGAATAGAATATTATTAAAGGATGGTTGGTACTGAATTTGGTGAGTATCGGTAAAAGGGTTCATCTTTTACAAAATTTTGAATTTTTTGAGAAATGTCTGTACACACTGTAACTTTCAGAAAATTTGAGATATCGGATTAAATCTTTTTACATGAATAGAGTATTATTAAAGGATGTTTGATATTGAATTTAGTGAGGATCGGTGAAAGAAATCATTTTAATTTTTATTTCGCTCACAAAGCTTCCTCTATGAGGAAGCAAAAATTGAAAAATCCGCATGCTTAAAGCAGCTTAAGCTTTGTAAGATAAAATGATGAGGAAGCAATGTGCAAGTTTCTAATTTGCACAACTACTTGTTTTTATATTATAATGTTACAATTACCTTTGAGTTTTTTATTTGCCATATTTATTTGAAATTATGTACAGATGCTTGAATAATATTCCCAATACATATATATTCTCAAAAAACTTAATGGAGAGTATAATACAGGAATATTCCTCATCTTTGCTTTGTGCAATTGTGAGACCATCCATGGGTACGTAGAACTTTTGCTAAATATTAGAGAGAGATAGAGAAACATGAGATAAATTTTTTTTTCTCTGATGCTATTTGAGCAAATTGAAAATATGCGCTTCTTATATTTTGTAGAGAAAGTCTTAAAATATAATATCTGTATTAGTCATACGAAGAAAATAAAAGACAATCAAGAGCCGGCGTGGTAATTTGTGCGCATATGTTTTATTACTGTTCGGGAGTCGATCTCAACGAGATCGCCCGAAACTGAGATACGCTCAGACTTGAGTGAGAAACGAGTGTAGCGCGAATCCGAAGATTCGTTGGAGGAACGGGTTTAGATGATAAACTCACGAGATTGTAAATTTAATGCAAGTTTTATTGTAATGCACCGAGAGCGAGCGACGTAGCGTATTCTGCGCCTACTTTCGGAAATCTTCAAAAATATCCTTCTAATTACTGCCTTTTCCGCGTTTCGGAAATCTTGAAGTACTTCTTGTTAGAAGCTCTCGCGAGGTAGAAAATCTTGAACGCAGACGCCGGTTATCTTTAACGCGAGGTAGAGGATATTCGCGATACGGTTAACTGTACGGTTAACTATACTGTACGGCTATCGTCGACTCTCGAACTCCCCACTTTCACACGTTTACAGTATCTTAACAATAAAGAAGTAAAGAATACTATTTAAGGCATTAACGAATTGACCGCCGCGAGAATATGAGAAGCGATCGGATGCGAGACACTCCGTAACAAATTTGAGACGACTACGGCAGAAACGACACGAGCGAGAATAACGATAAGAGAAAATGAGAACGATCGATGAATTTCGACCGGCTCGAATCGTCGTCGTAGGCAGACTAAATCGATCGACTGCAAAATCTCGCGCTCTGCCAATGGCAATAACAATGGTTTTTCGACGTCGATCGTTCGAGAACTTGCTATTTGTCACAGTTTTTCATTGTGAGGATCACGCGATCACGCACGATCGGCTGAGCGCGACTATGTTTATCCTCGCTCGTGTTTTGATTTCGGCTGTTATCGCTATAATTTGTCGGTGAAATTTGCCGTTGAAATTGATCGATTAAATTTAACGTTTCAATCTTGAACAATTACAATCAAATTACATTGATATTTTGACTACGTGATAGACAAAATCACAAAAAGCGTACGTTTCGGTCCCTTTTTGGACCATCCTCATTTACTCATTATCCGCAATTACAATGTATATGGAATATATTATATTAAAAATGTGACAATAATAATACACGGAACAAGAGTGAGTCACCCATGTTGTCAGATGGTAAATATTATGTAATGTAATTTCGAGACAGAAAGAAACTGTCCAATAAAATATACTACATTAAAAAATAACTGGCAATATAATTATACCGAACTTGAGTGAGTCACCCATGTTGTACAGAAGGCAAATGTTACACACGGATGTTCGAGACAGAATGTCAAGTCTTTCCATATCGCACGATACATACACAGTAAATATGAATACAAAGGAGTGTTTACAAATGAGATGGCATGACTTTTAAAGTTTTAGTAACTTATCGATCACATCCGTATAAGCATAATATAAACATTCCGTGTCTGTCTGTAAATTACGGCTATTTTCTTGCCTTTTAATGTATACCATTTCAGAAATTAAGCGCTTTTTAAACAAAGGTTCACTATCCAGAATTTCGACTCCATCCAAATCAAATTCATGATTAAATTCTAATCTATGATCGGTTAAAACGAAATGATTCGTCGTATTCCATCTAATATGACTGCGATGCTCGGATATTCTTGTACGTAATTGTCTGCCCGTTTGACCAACGTATGAGGCGTTACAATTATTGCAGTTGATTTTATAAACGACATTGCTGTGCGAAGCTTTAGGAAGAGTGTCTTTGTGAACTCTAATGTAACTATGTAATTTATTGAGACTAAAGTAGGACAATTTGACATTAAAATTCCTCGTAATATTAATATATCGCTCGGATATAGAGGGAACATACGGTATAGTGAAATACGAAATGTCCTCGCTTTTCATTTCCTGATTAATATTCGTTTCTCTATTTTTCGACTTATTGAATAATGTTTTGAGATGTGCGTGAAAGGTTTGAAAAATGAGTTTCAATGGATAACCATTGTCGAGAAGAACCAACTCTTATAACTAACTCAACATTCTTAGAGTGAAACTTTGGATGTGAGAGTAAAAATGCGATAATATATTCCATATACTTTGTAATTACGCTGAGGGTGGTCCAAAAAAGGGACCGAAACGTACGCTTTTTGTGATTTTGTTTATCACATAGTCAAAATATCAATGTAATTTGATTGTAATAAAACATATGCTGTTATAGCCCAAAACGGCTATAACCATATTATAATAGTATAATTATTAATTATTAAATATTATTTAACGTCTTCCGACTATAACTCGAAGTCGAGGAAGACGTATAAAGTTACGAGCGCAATCGCTGACAAAGCAAGCCACGCGCGGAGGCCACGCGTTCGCGAGACTCGAAGACCGATACGCCGGAAATGCAAGCAAAGAATATACGTAGCTTGCATCCGGGGTTTTTCCACCCAAAATCGAGCGACACGACCACCTATGGTCCTGTCGCTAAGCGATCCCCTCCAAAAAACTAATCGAACAGGAGGTGATAAAACTACCCACCTCGAACGAGCGCTAGGCAGTCCTAATCATAAAATCACACGAAGCAGATAAAATTATAAAACTATACCGTACCGTCGAACTTAATAAAAGTAACTACGAGACAGACAATTGTAATCGTTTTAATAATAGAGAACGTTCCAGCTGATCTCGCGACGGCAGCCGCGATATCAGGCACGTGAAGCAACTCTATACCGCGATAAGCCAAACAGTTGTAGAGCGAGAAAGAAAGGAAGAATTAAAGCTGATATCTTCAAATAAAAAGATTTTATTCAACTACGACTACAAGTTTGGTGCAAACGGAGAGAAGACCCTGAACGATCCCGAACTTCCCAGTTCTAATTTGGCCAACGATCCCCAAAAATCCCTGTGCTTCCACAGAGGCACAACAATGCGCACAAATTACTGCGCTGGCTCTTAATTGCCTTTTATTTTCTTCGTATGATATATTCATAAGAGCCTTTATTAGTTAATTTGATTTGTATTAGTATATTATAATAAAATTCACAAAATGTAAACGCGCGTGCACGCACGCACGCATACGCACACATACACACACATGAATGTAATATACAAATATAAATAACGAAGAAATAACGCGGAAAAAATATATTCATTTGAACTTGAAATCTTACAAATATTTACAGATTTATGTTAGCGCTTTGCTGCTATAGTATAAAATTATTAGAGTTATATAAATAATATTTAAAAATTTTGTTACCCGAAACAATTTATTTAATTATTTTAGATAACAATACATTTAAAATATATTATAATATGTGAACACATCTAAATATTTAGTTAAAATTGCTTATCTAATTAAATATTAAATTAAGCAAAAATTGAAGTTAGGTTTTTGAGTTTGCAATTCCACTATCTTTTTTCATTTTTGTAATGTACAAAGAGAGAAAAGATATATCACGCTCTTTATATATTATAATAGTTATATAATAATCTAATGATATAATGATCCAAAAAATATATTCCGATTGTTAGTGATATCTTCGTTGAAGGATCCAATTCCAGAATGGATAGATAATTTTAATGGTCCACTAGGACTGTTATGTTTCGGCGGCAAAGGATTATTACGAGTACTGTATGCTAGTAAAAATATTTCACAAAATTACATACCAGTAGACACTGTCATCAACATTATAATTCTCGTAATTTGGAAGCTTGGATTGACAACGTACGATCATCAACTTATATGTATATTAACGTATCTCTAGCTTTACATTTGCTACAAACGGAAATTATCTTAATTTGAAATTAAATTTATGTTGTGCTATTATTACACGCGTTATTCAATTTGCTTCGTTTTTTTGTATTAGACTTTAGACAGTTAAAATGTTATATTTTTTCTCGATTAAATTTAGATATAATTTTCTCTTGGATAAGATTAAATTGAGATGTTTAAAATAATTAAATAAAATTTTTTTATACATCTACAATCTACATTCTTAATGCTTAATTCGTTAAAATATGTTAAAATAAAATTTGTAATATTCTATAATAATATATCTTGTGACATTCTCGCAATCTTATTTAATATAATTATATATTTTATGTTCCTTATCTAATTGTAAGATATTTTTGAAATTTAATGCAATTTTTATAAAATCTTATTACTTATACTGCATTAAATTAATTTATAATATTATTTATTATTGGTTTCACACCAGAGTCTACATGTTTTGTTGTAAACTGTACTTCTCCTGATGAAAAAAATGTATCATTACAAGAAAATAGTAACAGAGGATTTAAAATCGTGGAAAAGATACCCTTCGAAGGAATTCTCTGGACGCCTGGTACATTATTTACCGAGAGTGTAATAATGCATTATGTATTGGCAATACTGTGGCATATCTTATGCCCTAACCAGCTATAATAATAGATTCAGTTTTAAAATTATCAGGACGTCAACCTATGTAGGTATTAAACAAGTTAAATGTTTCAAAATATATAGATTATTTATACAAGATTCTTTAATATACATTTTGTTTCTCTAAAAAATGGTTGTACTAAGAAGCGTTGTTTCAATATGCGTATACGTTATTGCTTAAATCTTTCTCTAGAAAAATAATGATACAAAAAAAATGCGCCAACTGAGAAAAAAAATTATATACTCTATAAATATAATTTTCTAAGAAATATAATTCTTTTATTTTTATCACACACACGCGCGCGAGCGCGCGCACGCACACACATACACACACACACACATATTTTAATATTAAAATTGTTATATCTGATAACGCATAATACGATTGTGTATTTTATTAAGGCATTTATATACACATTTTTTAATGTATGCTTATATGTACACAATTTTCACATAAATACATAACTACAAGATATTTTCAAATAAAAGATTTCTCTCATAGCATAATATAAATCAATAAAGATAACAATTAAAGTAATTAAAAGAGGAAACAAAAAATTTAATGCAACAAAACATATATATATTTTATTTTCTTTTTGTCAATTCAGAATATTAGTTTGCACGTATTCTTCTCATGCAAAAATTTTTTTGGAATTGCTTTCTTTAACATCATAAAATTACACATTTTGCCAAATATTTTTTTTTAATTTGTGGTGGTTTTGGATTAAACCCTCTCCAGATTCAATAATAACTGAAGAGAGAGATAGAGAGAGAGAGAGAGAGGAGGGGAAAGAGGGAGAGGGGGAAAGAGGGTGTGAGAGAGAGAGGGAGGGAGGGGGAGAGAGGGAGAGGGAGAAGGGAGAGAGAGAGAGAGAGAGAGAGAGAGAGAGGGAGAGCCGTACCATTCAGAATATAAATTGTCTTATGTATATATGTAGTATACAACATAGGATAATGGAACTGCAGTGGAAAGCATATATTGCCAACCGTGCTATGCAACATTTTTTATGTAACGAATGGAAATTTGATAATACAAATAGTCAAAATCTAATTAGGCCAATCAATTTAAACATAAATAAAGACATTTGTTTGGATAGTAATGAATTTTGGATGATTCATAAAGATGGCGCCTCTAGTCAAGAATCCGATAAGATCTATTAAAAAAGGGGTCGGGACAAGCCGCCATCTTGTTTTTTAGGGGTTTGAAAACGGTTTTTGCAGAATATCTCGTTTCCAGTTGATTTTTCGTTAAAAATAGTTATTATCAATCTTATAGAGAAAAAAATTATCTACGACTTTTGTCTAAAACTTTTTTTTATGCGGTAAATAGTTATATATTGGGACTTCTACGCAGTACTGTCAGCCTTTGTAGTTTCACCTATACAGCAATTGGTTTGAGATATACGTTTAACTTTGATTTTCTCGAAAACTATCACTCGTACGGTAAAAATGAATAGAACATAAAATGTTTATCTCTGTGAGATCTAAAACTTTTGTTTAAAACATTTATCATGATTTTCCGTATTTACTGAGATAAGCGTAAAAAACTATAATTTTTATGGGTTTTTCATGGTTTTCACCATGAAAATCAAATAGTCGCCAATTTTCACTATGATATTCGTAATCAGCGCATCAAAATACGTGAGAATACTGAGTTTCAAAAAAATCGGGGGTGAGTACTTTTCGGAATTACACCCATTAATTGTTCATTTGTAAAATGGGTAATTATTTACTATAACGGACCCAGCTCCAATGACGTTGACCTTGACATATGTTATCAAGGACATAATCCTGAGTAACATTTCCTTATAACTTAATCGGCGGTCATCGTTTATTAAAAAATTATTAACAAATAAAGTTTGAGAAATAAAACGTAATTTTTACATGAGTTTGTAATTTCCACGCAAGAAGCGAGGTCCATCCGCATCAGGACGTTGTATAACTCAAATCAAATTTTCAGAAATAGGTTTGAGTTAAGTTATATCTTCCGGAAGTAGAGCCCCCCCGTAGGGGGGCGGAACTCACTGCGTTCACGCATATACTTTCCCATTCACACAACAATCGTGAGGTGAACCTCGCTTTGCGTTGTAAAGTATATGCGTGGACACAGTGGGTTCCGTCCCCCCTACAGGGGGGCTCCACTTCCGGAAAATATAACCTAACCCAAACCTATTTCTGATTTAAAACTAAAATTTGGTGTGGATTACGTTGTATAACTCAAACCAAATTTTCAGAAATAGGTTTGAGTTAGGTTATATCTTCCGGAAGTGGAGCCCCCCCGTAGGGGGTGCGGAACTCACTGCGTTCACACATACACTTTCCCATCTACACAACGATTCTGGGCTGAACCTCGCTTTGCATTGTAAAGTATATGCATGGACACAGTGGGTTTCGCCCCCCCTCCTACGGGCGGGCTCCACTTCCGGAAGATGTAACCTAACCCAAATCTATTTCTGATTTAAAACTAAAATTTGGTGTGGGTTAGATTATATCTTCCGGAAGTGGACCTCCCCCCGTAGGGGGGGCGGAACTCACTGCGTTCACGTATACACTTTCCCATCCACACAATAATTCTGGGCTGAACGTCGCTTCGCATTGTAAAGTATATGCATGGACACAGTGGGTTCCACCCCCTCCCTACGGGGGGGGGGGCTCTACTTCCGAAAAATATAATCTAACCCAAATCTATTTCTGATTTAAAACTAAAATTTGATTCAAGTTACGTTATATAATTTCTAAAAAATTACCTTTTTTTAAAAAAAGTGAAAAAAAGGCGCCAAGTGCACGCGCACAAGCGCCTTTCGCTATAAAAATACTCATATACAAAATAGTGTTATTTCAATTTGTTATGAAAAATTCTTATACAAAATAGTGTTATCTTAATACAAAAACATTGTCATATCCAAACTAAAAAACTGTTTTACAAAATAGTTGTTTTAATATTCTACAAAAATAGTGATATAAAAATATTGCGCCAATTAATAAAAATTTATTTTACAAAATTCATTTATTATTATTTCTAATATTAAAAATTGCAATGTGATCAAAATAGTGGAATATATTTAAGTGAAAAAAATTTTTAATTCAAAAGACAAATTTAAATATAAAATAACTTTTCAATTAGAGAAAAACTTGACGCTGCTAAATTGAATATATGCTAATCTAATTAACGTGTTATTTATATTTTGAATTTAACAGCGCCAAGTTTTTCTCTAATTGAAAAGTTATTTTATAATTAAATTTGTCTTTTGAATTAAAAATTTTTTTCACTTAAATATATTCCACTATTTTGATCACATTGCAATTTTTAATATTAGAAATAAAAATAAATGAATTTTGTAAAATAAATTTTTATTAATTGGCGCAATATTTTTATATCACTATTTTTGTAGAATATTAAAACAACTATTTTGTAAAACAGTTTTTTAGTTTGGATATGACAGTGTTTTTGTATTAAGATAACACTATTTTGTATAAGAATTTTTCACAACAAATTGAAATAGCACTATTTTGTATATGAGTATTTTTATAGCGAAAGGCGCTTGTGCGCGTGCACTTGGCGCCTTTTTTTCACTTTTTTTAAAAAAAGGTAATTTTTTAGAAATTATATCATTTCTTTTTTTACTGTGTGTTATATATTATCTTATTTCTGCAATCAGATTAAATGAATACATCTATTATATTTCTGAATTATAAAAGCAACTCTTTCATTTTTTTGATTGATACTATACGCTTGTGCTATACTATAAATTACCTAAGTAATCTGTCTCGTAAATATATAGAATACACACATCATAACTTATATAATTTATATTATATTATTACTTATATTGTAATTTAAATATAAATTAAAAAGTGATAGATGTTATGTTTCTTTTTTTAAATATTTAAGATCTTAATTTTATTGATATGAAACTGATAAATGTAACGTTTCTTTTTTTTTTAAATATTTAAGATTAGAATAAACCTTGCTAATTATATATAAAGTTATAATATGAGTTATAATATATAAATTATAATATAATTTATGATGTATGTATTCTACATATCTACGAGACAGACTAGTCAGGTATACACAGCACAAGCAATTAGTGTAAAAATGATGTGTATGCTACATATCTACAAGACAGATTAAACAAATCAAGTACTTTTATAAAAGTGATAAATGTTACGTTCTTTTTAAAAAAAATACTATAATCAAAATTAAAATATATTACTATATGCTTGTGCTGTGCTATAAATTATCTAACTAATCTGTCTTGTATCCTGATTAAATCAAAAGCAAAAGATGTAAAAAAGAATACAGTGTATTTAAATGTATTTGTCAAATGATTGTCATCATATAGTTATTTGTCATGCATCATATGCAGCTACAGGTATAAGTAACATTAGTAAAACGTAGTCTGTAAGATTAATATGTATAAACCTTATAAATTTCTATTTATATTTTATTTCCATTTCTATTTATTTTTTTTTAATAATTTATAAATTTTTATAATAAATTTATAAATACATTTATTTTTCAATGGAATTTTTCAATAGAAACATTTTTCAAGCTGTTAAGATTTTGACAAAGTCTGCGACAACACGTCTATTGCAAACCAACATATTGTAACCAATCTTTGTCTCAATGCTAAACACAACAAAATTATCGATAATGTCAGTTAAATACTAAATTTTATTTGCCAAATATATATACCAAATAGCATTCTGACAAATGGAAAAATACCATGTAACAGATCTATTATATTCATTAACTATACTAAAACATGATTCATCTATTTCAAGCGATGCATTAGCATCGCAACAAGAATTGATTACAATATGTTGGTTTGCAATAAACATTTTGCCACAGGCTTTGTCAAAATCTTATCAACAGCTTGAAAAATTCTTCTAGTTCCACTGAAAAATAAATGTATATTTATAAATTATTTAAAAAGATAAATAGAAATTTAACCTTACAGACTGCGTTTCATCAATGTTATTTATATTTATCTGTAGCTGCATATAATGCATGACAAATAAATATATGACAAACTATATGACACTCGTTTGACAAATGCACTCAAATATGTATTCTTGATGTGTATATCTATATTAATTGATATGAATGTCTATATCGATAACTGCTCGCAGTTATCCATAGTGGCTTTTGACAGGTATAAGTTAAATTTTCCAGACTGCAACATTATATAGCACTCTTTCATTTATAAAAAGGTAAAGCTGCAAAATTCTTTGTGATACTTGTGGATAGTTGAATCAGGTATAGGATACAAACACACATATATCTTATAATAAACATACTATAAAATACATATATCTCTTTCTTATCATAAATATAGAATATTTTTATATGTAATGCGATGTTTTGTTTTGTTTTTACACATAGCATAAATTACTTCCGCAATATTTTATTTTTCTCTATAAATAAGATATGAAAATATTCTATACATTTATGACAAGATGTTTATATTCTATTCTATATATATTTACTATCAGATATGTGTGTATTCAATACCTGATCCAACTAACCACGAGTATTACGAAGAATTTTGTTGGTTCACTTTTTTATAAATGAAAGCGTGCTACGCTATATAACATTGCACTATTGCATT
The DNA here is from genome assembly GCA_009859135.1 of Formica selysi. NCBI lineage: Eukaryota > Metazoa > Arthropoda > Insecta > Hymenoptera > Formicidae > Formica > Formica selysi. Next base: position 212,784 of record WHNR01000079.1, on the reverse strand, counting down.
GCAAACCTATTAACCTATATCTGTCAAAAGCTGGTATGGATGCAAGCAGTAGAAGCGCCGCTAGCGCAATCTTATGTCGAATGCTCGAACCGTACAACTTCTTGTACACATGCGCATTGGGGGCTTGGGCGTCGATGACGACGGAGACGTTTCTTAGTAAAAATTTTATACATTTCGACTTTGGATTATAATATCTTCATTTACAGGATACGTAGAAGAAAAGTAAAAATATTTTCATAATATAAAACAAACTCAAGCTTTCGATTAAGCTTATTAAAACATCAATCGGTTCAGCCGTTATTGAGGTTCGATAATCTAAGAACTCTTCAACTAGCCGACTCGCGTAAAGATACACGGGGTGCCTCACTATTGCTGCGCATGACTTGGCGCGAGACACTACCGTGTCTCTTGATAACTCAAACCAAATTTTCGTTCCGAATCTAACTTTAACTTTAAATATCTTAAAAATTATAAGAGGCCGCCGATTAAGTTATAAGGAAAAGTTACTCAGGATTATGTCCTTGACAACATATGTCAAGGTCAACATCATTGGAACTGGGTCCGTTATAGTAAATAATTACCACCGTCATTGCAATTGGTATGCTATTGTTACGTCCGGCGGACTCCACGATTCTTTTCTTTCATCGTAAATAGAGATTAGCGGTATCATAAGAGCGCATTACGCCTTGAAATAAACAAATGGAAACTGAAAGGCGAGATAAACTCTTCGGAAACAAAAATTGAGAGGATATATGATACAAACAGGAAACTAGAGCATATCTGATCTAAGAAATAAGCAAATTAATCAACCACTAAAAGCTTGGGTGGCAAATTCTCTTACTAATCTAAATTATGGTTGACAGCTCTCGTAATAAACAATTTCGGTACCAAGAATCTAAATGAAAACCGAAACGGACATTAAAAATGATATCATATGTGCTCGCCTGACAGATCTCCGTTACACGATATCTACCTAAGATAAAACTTAAGTAGATAATAAAAGGCATAACTCTCACTCAAATTGCAACAACTCTCCATTGGGCGAAAGCTAATTCTATAAACAAAAGCCTTCACCAATAACTAAGGTTGTAACACCTCTTATGCTAAAGGGCAACTCCTCCCAGCAACATCGGAGGGCGTGAATAAAAAATTCAATTCGCGAAAAATATTAACGAAACCAATGGAGAGGAGGAGCAAAGGGCTTAATATACTCCGAATCTTTCCTCGCGGCTCAATCATCAGTCAGTTCTCATTGATCATTCAGTATTTTTTCATTCAGTTTCAATTCAGTTTCGGTTCAGCTCAGTTCATTAGACAGTTCGGATCTTTACATTTACAGTTCCGTTTAATTATTGCAGTTTCAGTTCATTAGTCAGTCAGTTAGTTCACACTTATTACAGTTATAATTACTTCGACTTCAATTCTTAAAATTTTATACAAACTCTAAGTGTTTCTAAACCGCGTTGTTTGGTGCAAAAATTTAAACACTTAGTGCAAATCTAGAAGATCTTGTGCCAAGCGACTGCAGCGACGATTGCGAGCCCGCATTCCAATCACCCAAGTCGAGTCGATTCATCGAAACTCCTCTCGCCCGTAGGAGCCTTCCATTATCTAATTTTTTTGTTACCAACGCACTCGATAAGTAGTAAGTGTTTTGAATGTTCTTAACTCTATTTCCTTTTTCTTTTACATTTGTACATTTGAAATAATTCTTGGATTATTAATTATAATAAATCAATTAATAACTTCAATCATTTACTTTCAATCTTAACTAACTTCCCTATTCGGGCTTCTCTTCTTTAGTTCTTTTAACCCCTTCTCTGAAATATTACCTTGAATCTCCTCTTTCTTTATATTACCTGTCATCAAGGGTCACCTGTATTTAACAGAGCGACTCGTGACATTCTTCCATCGCCAAGGGTCACCTGTACTTTACAGCGCGACTCGCGGTTTCCTATCTATTGTTAAGGGTCACCTGTATTTTACAGAGCGACTCGCAACTCCCTATCTGTCATCAAGGGTCACCTGTATTTAACAGAGCGACTCGTGATATTCTTCCGTCGCCAAGGGTCACCTGTACTTTACAGCGCGACTCGCGGTTTCCTATCTATTGCTAAGGGTCACCTGTATTTTACAGCGCGACTCGCGGTTTCCTATCTATTGTTAAGGGTCACCTGTATTTTACAGAGCGACTCGCAACTTCCTACCTGTCATCAAGGGTCACCTGTATTTAACAGAGCGACTCATGATATTCTTCCGTCGCCAAGGGTCACCTGTACTTTACAGCGCGACTCGCGGTTTCCTATCTATTGTTAAGGGTCACCTGTATTTTACAGAGCGACTCGCAACTTCCTATCTGTCATCAAGGGTCACCTGTATTTAACAGAGCGACTCGTGATATTCTTCCGTCGCCAAGGGCCACCTGTACCTTACAGAGCGACTCGCGATTTCTTGTTTGTCACCAGGGATCACCTGCATTCAGCAGAGCGATCCGTGATTTCATTTGTCACATTCAGTCAAACCTTTCCTTCTTTTATTTTTATTATTTTTAATATATATATATATATATATATATATATATATATATATATATATATATATATATGTATATATATTCTTGTTGCAAGGATAAATATATAAACTTTCTCTCCTTTCTTTCTGGATTTAAGAATTTTTATTAATCAAATAAAGAAAAAACTCCAAGAATTATTTCTCAAATTAGAGATTTTCTACCGACTATATATATAGCGACATAGCTTCTACAATATATTATTATTTATCATTATTCTTTCCTTAGTGGAAAGACAAAAACGGTCATCGCGGGCTGCTATCAAATGTTCGCGGAATCGTCGCAATAGGCGGCTTAAAAAGGAATTGGCTCGAGCGTCCGCGAATTAATAAATTTTCTATCCTCATCATTCTACTCACACTTTTATTTCATGTAATTTTCCTAAACATATTATTGTAAATTACCAACCGGAGTTTAAATTTTAGTCCCCCTTTTAATTCCGGTTGATGTCCTCCGTATTTTTGTAACACCCGCGAGAACACAAATTTTATCCACACACACATTTATACACAAACATATTAAATCTTAAGCGAGTTATTTTACAATAACAGTATATAAAAATGAATCGGATGATTCTTTATTAAATTGTACCCTTTAAAATTATTCGTTTTATTTCTTTGAATAAATGTAAGGTTAGATTTTAAAAATTCGAGTAATTTATTAACCCGACCTCCTTCCTGTTGCACGAAATCGCACAAGGTCCCGTCCCGAGTAATAGGGATTCAGTTCCTTTACCAGAAAAGGGACCACCGAGCGAACGGCCCTTTCGATAAAGTAAGAGCGACCCTTCCGGTCGTTGACCTATCTCGGGCCCTGATCTGTTCGTTCGACTCTAGGAGACGCATCGTCTAGCGTTTGTCTAGAGGTAAGTAGGTTACGCCCTCCCGCTGACTCTTCCTTTATTTGAGTCTGGACGTAACACTATGGATGATATATAAATGCATATGCTTTTACGATATAAATACAATATAAATTATACGATTTATTAAACATTTTAAAAAGAAAAAAGAACTACTAATTTATCAAAATTGGGCAATTTTTATAAATCAGTTATCTTTTCTCTCTCTCTGAAATTTTTAATAATTTGTATAATTTATATTTATATTGTATTTATATTGTAATTATATTCTATAACTGTATTTGTTGTATAACAATATAACTGCAATTTATAAGACTTAAAGTAAAAATTAAAGCATATATAGACAATTAAAGCACATATGTAAACAAATGCAGTAATATTATATTTAAATTTTCTTTCTTTTTCTTTTCCCTTTTCCATTCCATTATACATAAGAAAAATATGCCCAAATTTATTTCTGTATGTACAAACTTTATTTTATTTGTTTCACTAAAGTAACATATATATGTGCACGTAGAATTCATGATCGAAGAAGTTCAGATTATCGTATTTAATGTAGCTTTTTCTTATTGTACAATTTAATTGTTAACAACTTTTTAATAAACAACAAACGATGGCTAAAATCTCTTAGATGTTACTCAGGGTCACCTAACCTTGATAACATATATCAAAAAGAAAGTCATGGGATATTAGTTCCCTAATATGCATTTTTATTTAGTACCGGTGCTGCTTTCAATGTCTGCTTTCCAAAAACATGTTACGCCAGCGTAATGTTCTCTCCCTCTCCCCTCTCCCCTCTTCCCTTTCCCCTCTCCCCACACCCCTCTCCCTCTCCTCTCACCCCTCTCCACTCTCCCCTCCCCCACACCCCTCTCCACTCTCCCCTCACTCCCTCTCCACTCTCCCCTCCCCTTCCCCCTCTCTGCCCCTCTCCCTCCCTCTCCCTCTCATTTTCCCATCCTCCCCTCTTTCTCTAAATTTAAAAAGGAATACTCAAAGGAATTATTGTACATAAGCGATGTAAATGCCCCTTGAGAAAATCGCTTTGCATATGTGCGTGACAGCGTACGTACGTGAGCGTCTGAAATCAATGATGAATAATGAAAAATGTCACAATTCTGGTATACGGTTCTCATCTTTCAGGATTGACTGCACCAATTTTATTCAAACTGGTCGCAATCGAAAGCTTGCATCCACATTGTATTGTACAAATAAATTAGTGTAAAAGAAAACAAATAATTGTTTTAAAAAATACATTATAAATAATTACATACTTTTTTTTTAAAACAATTTTTTTTTATATCAATTGATTTGTCTCATTATTCTGTACATAAAATTATTACGGTAAGATTATCGAAAACTAAATATTTTACGAGATATTTTATTTTTTATATCAAAATATGTCAGATTAAGATATAAAATAACTCGAAAAATACTTAATGAAAAAATACTTTATTATAGTATTTTGAAAAGCTCTCGAGATAAGCTACAAGAACATGCAATAAAAAAATAGGGTGTTCCATTTAAGAAAACATCGACCACATTGACTTCACCTTGAAATGGTGACTCAAGGTTAAGTCCATATTTTTATCATGTGGCCTCCTCGAAACCATGGAACTTTTGTCTGAAACATTTTTCCATACCTTTCATATTTTTTGAGATATTTGCCTGGGGCGATTAAAATGAAACACCCTGTGTATGTATATATGTATATATGTATATATATATATATATATATATATATATACAGGGTGTTTCATATATAAACACTGTTCAAAAAAATTATGGCATAGAAAATATTTGTCGAAAATTGGCCAACTTTGACTGCCGATCACTTCGCGAAAAATTATCGTAGACGAATGATTTTTTTTCAATGAAGCTTGACTGGAAGCCATAGTGGAGCCATGGCAAAAGTGTTTGTGGACACACACACGCACGCGCACGCACGTTTTTCAGCTCCTGGCTCGTGTTTTGACCAGTCATTAAACCCGCCGGCCGGTACTTGGCCCAAACATCAAAGGCCAACGGTAATGTTGAAGGTTTGTAACTTTACAAAAAGAATCGTAGCGACTTCGCTTTTTTTCAAATTGAAGTGGAGAATTTGAACTTTATGACGATGCAAACGGCGTCCCCGAAAAAAATTTTTTCACGTCCGTGCATTCCGTCAAACTTTGCAATTTTCAGTATGCCAAACATGCCCTCAGATTTCAGGGGTTACAAGAATAGGGGTGCATCGCATGCAAAAATGGAGGTACATTCTTAAAGTAGAGACTTCAAACTTCATTTTGAATGCAAATGTTTTATATATCAAGATTAATCGGGATTGGTACGAATCGTCTTGCTTAAATAAATGAAAGATGATTGAAATTCATATAAATTATGATTTAATTATTGTTACATCATTATATCGTTACAGTTATCGTTACGGTTATCTTATCAATATATATTAATAATCAGGAGTCAAACACATCCGCATTACGTAAATCAAAAAGTTCAACAAGGTTATCGGCGCATCAATGTGACTCTGCGTCATTTAATGTTAAAATAGAATTTCATGCAATATTTTATTTATCGTGCGGTTTGCAAAATTGTCTAATAAAATAACATCTCAAGTAATGTATGTTGCTATTATTATGATTCATATACGTCACTGATTAGTTTTAATTAGTTATATTTTTCATATAGTTGTAAGTACATACTGATTTGCTTAAATAATTAAAAGTTGTCTAAAATTTATATTAATAATAATTTAAATAGGGAAGGAAAAATGGTGGTTGGGGAAGAGATAGTTGGGGCATGTGCTCGTAGGGAAAGGCGAGGGAAGTTGGTGTAGAGAGGAAGGAATTGGAGCGGAGAAAAGGAGTAAGAAGAGTGGAAAGGGAGGAGCAGTTGTGAGTGAAGGGAACAAAGTGGAAGGATGATTATAGAAGAAAGAAGGATACAAAGGAGTGTAGCAGATTTGAAGGTTAGAAGGATGAAAAAAGAGAGAGAAGATGGATAGAAGGAGAAAGGCTGAGAGGAAGAGGAAGGACGAGAGGTCGATAAGAAAGAGGAAAGTTAGATAAGATAGGGCACAAAGGAACGAGGAGAGTTGAATGAGAAAATCCGAGAGGTGGCGCCGAATGTAGGTAAGGAACTAGGATCGAGCACGTAGGGAGTTAGTGGATACCGATACGGAAACGGGCAGTAGGAATAGAATATAGCAGGTGAAAAGAAGGAAGGATAAAGGTGTGATAGAAGCGAAAGAGGTGAAAAGGGACTGGCAGAAGGCAGAAGGACATTAGAGGAAAGGAAAAGAAGAGAAGGGGAGAGAGACAAGGAAAAGGGTAGAAGGAAGTAAATGGTGGAAGAGGAAAGTGAGGTTAAGTGATAAGAAAGCGAGTGAGAAGAACGGAAGAGGACAGGAAGGAAAGAGAAAGAAGGAGATAAAGGTGGAAGGGAGAGTGAGAGGGAAGAAAGAAAGGGAGAGAAGTAAGAAGGCTGGGAAAAGAAAACGGGAGAAAAGAAAATAGATGGAGGACATGGGAAAGTGGTTGAAGGAGCTGGTGGTGGAGGTAAGGGGAATAAGGAAGGAGCTAAAATTATGGAGAGAAGAGAGAGCGAGAGGAAGGAGAGAAAAGGAGGAGGAAACAACGGTGTCGCAAGAAGAGGAAAGTGAAGAGGAGGAAGAAGAAGAGAGAGAGGAGGCGAGGGATCAAGGAAGAAGAGAGAAGAGGGTGTTAGGGAGAGCAAGGGGAGCAGTGAAGGAGGAAATTGTAGTGAAAAAGGAGGAATGGAGAGAGGAAGCAGAAGAGACAGGCAGTGAAAAAGAAAGAGAGATAAGGAAAGAAAGGGAAAAGGAAGGTTTAGGTTTAGGTGCAAAAGTAGAGAGAAGGGAAAGAGAATACTGGTGGGAGGAGGAAAGCGAAGAGGAAGCGGGGGAGAGAGAAGAGGAAGGAAGGAGTAGGGTAGGAGGAGAGAGAGAAGAGAGAGGAAAGGAGGAGAAGAGGGCGAGCAGGTCGGGAGAAGGGAAGAAAAAAGGAGAGAGTAGGAGAAGAGGGAGAGAGAGGAGGGAAGGGATAGAGGAGAGCACGGAAGAGAGCACAGGAGGAGAAAGAATTGGAAGAGAGAAGAAGGAGATAAGAAGGAGAAAGGAGGACGAGGAGAAGGAGAGAGCTAGGAGGAGAAGAGAGGAGGAGAAAGAAGAAGAGAAGAATGGAGGGAAAGAAGAATGGAGTAAGATGAGGAAGGAAAGGAGGGTGAAGGAAGAGAAGATTAGTAGGAGAGAAGAGAGGGATATAGAAGAGAGAAGAAAAGAGGAGGAAAGGACAAGAGGAGAAAGAAGGAGAAGAAATGTAGTGTGGAGAGGCGTGGAAGGGAAAGAGCCGGAGGAGAGAAGGGAAGTTATGGTAGGAGTAATGGAGGAGGTATTGGGGAGAAGGGTAAAAATGAGAGGGGTAGTGGAAAGAGTAGGGGAGGGGGGAAAAAGGTATTATTAGTGGAAATGGATAAAGAAGAGGACAAGGACGAGATATTGGAGAAAGGGAGTGAGATAAGAAGATTGTGGAAGATAGGCGTGGACGAGGACATAACGATGGAGGAGAGAAGAATGAGATGGAGGATGGTAGAAAAAGCGAAGATGGAAAGAGGGTACGGAAGAAGCATGGTGGTAGGTAACAGAAGGACTTACATATTTATTTAGAAATGTGTATTATTACTGCGAAACTTTGAAGTAGATTTTGTGAAGTGCTTTATATACAGATCACAAATTTGACTTTAATTTTTGTAAATAATTCCGGCATCCTTCACCTATTTTATTATATCTTTGATGTATTATTACATATTACATATATGACTTATTATACAGGATGTCCCCAATTTAAATTTCAAAACTTTAGGAACGTGTAGAGGACCGATAAACTGACAAAAAGTCCTTTACAGATTTGCTCGTTTTTGCTTCGTTCTGAAGAAAATCGCAAAAAATGAAACAAATAATTTTCACCAAAAAATTTAAAACAACACTAAAATTATTAGATTTATCAAAAAGTATTATAAAATAAAAATTGTAGAACATGGAATTAAGAAAAGAGAGTGAGTTAAAATCCTCCTGAGGTAAAATTAGATTAGAAACAAAATTTCGCGTTGTCGCGTATTTATCTACAATCCTCTAATTTATCTGTATATTACACAGGGTGTCTGATAATACTCGCCCTACCCGTAATGTGCAGGTAGAGCGGTTTAAACAAAGCAGGAAAGTCCTTTACCATTTTTTTCTAAAGAATTATTATTGAGTAAAGTATCTGGATAGTAAAGGATCTGGATAGATGGGGGAGAGTGGATATGGGACGAGAGGAAGGAGAGATGGAGGATGAAGAGAGAGGAATAAGAGAGAGGAAACGGAGAGGCAAAGAGGGACGGAAAGGAGAGAAGAGAGAGAAGAGAGAAGATAGGGGGGAAAGAAGGGAAGGTGGGGAAAGGGGTAGTGGGAGGGAGATGGGGGGACGAGGAAGGGGAGGGAGGAAAGTGTGTAAGGTCGCAAAGGGCCAGGTCGGGTAAAGGGTGGAAAGATAGAGGAGTTTGTAAGAAAGTGTAAAGGTTTGGATACGTTCCGGTAAAAAACGCCTTCAAACCCTAAGGGGAAGAATAAATCATACAATACAAAATAATAATTTAAATATCGCTTTATAAAACCATTTTTATAATTAAAACTGCTAAAATGGGATTCAAAAATTCGATATTTTTTTTTTTTTTTTTTTTATTAGACAACACAAACTTATTATGATGTATGGAAAGAGGTTATAAAAAAGTATTTTTGCATAAATTTATAAAGTACAAAAACTTAATTTTAAGGGTTGGTGGTGGGGGTAACTAAAAAAACATGAATTTTTCGATACTTATCTATACGCATCTTTGTAGACATAAAAAAGAAGATGCAACTTTTGTTTAAACTTTTTTTTAATATCTCACCGTTCGGCAGTTATCCCGCAAAAAAAGGTCTACATTTTTTTCAAGGGATGATTTCACCCCCTCAAACCTTCATTTTGCACGAACAAAATAGTTTTGTGTTACAGATGAACTACTCTACTTGCACACAAAGTTTCAGAATTTTCTGAATTTCCGGGTTGCCTACTTTCCCTTGTCAGTCTCGTTAACGAAGGCATTCGCTAACAATAAAGTTAAATTGCACGTTACTGCATCTTTCTAATCAAATCTTTGAAACATCTTGGAGCCATAACATGTAGAAAAACTTAACTGTACTTATTCGGAATTTCTGTCCGAATAAGTGAATGTCGGACACTTATCTGTCCAATTTTTCAAAAATCAGTCCCATTATCTGAATTTTTTTCTATGAAGATCGTATCAGAAATGAAACTGATAGAAATAGTTGTTAAATGTTATTAGCCGCATTTTGCAGTCCTTATTCATATACGCTTGATGATAGAAACTTGAATACGAATATAGTGAAGTATAGCGCGCCGCATAGCGATAAGCGAATAAATTATACTATTCCAAATAATAGTTATTTTTCCGTCAAACAACATGGTGTAATGCAATGAAACCATTAAATTTTTTATTCAACAAAATAATGTTTCGTATAAAATTATGTTTTTGTAACGAAACAAATATAAGTCAAACAAATAGATATATTAAATTTAAAGAAACCTTTTTCTCTGTGTATGCAATGAAAAATGGGGGTTTCCATTTAAAAAATTAAAAGTGACCTTCACGTGACCTTCAAACGACTATCCAAGGTCAAATCATTGGCATCTTCTTATGTCCCCCTTCGAGTTAAATAACTTTTGTTTGAAACATTTTTTGCTATAATGTGTACTTTCAGAGATAATAGCTTGTAACACTTTAAATGCCCCACCCTGTATATACATTGTGACGTGATGTTTTTGATCGTCCGTCACAAGGGCCGAATGGCCCTATCACAGGCGGTTTTTCACGGGTCTGCGTTCTCCCGATTTAGGAAGAGAGCGGCCCGATCGCTGAATCGACGAGATCTGGTCTCCGGTTAGGTTTAATAACGAGAATGTAAGCTCGTTATATGAGCCCGCGAGTTAGGTATCGGCACCGACAGGAGCGATGAAATCCCAACCGGTGGAAGGATAGGAAGAGAGAAGAGAGACAGCCGAGAGCGGGAGTCCGAACCAGCCAGAGAGCGGGAGCCGCCAGATCGTAATCATTTTATTATATTGCCAATCTTGTTAATAGCCGATAATCTTTGCTGCCGTTAATTGTATATCTTTTAAGGCAGGAAAGAGGCGCGGAAGGCCGGAGGGGCGGCCACTCCACCCGCACGAAGCGAGGAAGTCCCAGAAACGGAGCGGCGAGAGGATTCTAATCCCGGGCAGTGTAGCCAGATTGCCCACGCTAGCAACACGCAACCGTAGTGGAGGGGATACGCACACAAACGAAAACCGTGTACATGTAACGCGCAGAACGCTCTGCGCATCACCTCCCTCTCTCCCTCTCTCCCTCCCTCCCTCTCTCCCCCTTTCCCCTCTCCCCCTCTCTCCCTCTCCCTCTCTCCCTCTCCCCTCTCTCCCCCTCTCCCCCTCTGCCCTCTCCCCCTCTCCCTCTCTCCCTCTCTCCCTCTCTCTCTCTCAGTGGAAAAGACGTGTCAAACATCGCTCCGCAAAAGTAATAACTTTTAAACGGTTAAACAGTTACGGGGAGTGATAGAAAGCTATTCAAGTCATAGCGGCATAGACCGGCATTAGCCATGAGTGTTATCTAGCCGGAATATGCTGATTTGTGGGCGTGAGAAGTGCATTTCCTGTCTGGGACACCAAAGTCTCACACGACAGGTAGACATTAAAGGTGGACACAAAAGTGTGACACTGGAACAGAGGTGACTGATCGCTTACGCTGATATTAGCGGTTTCGGCCGATAATTATCGGCATGGACGATGAATATGCTGAATATCGATGCTCGGCATGTAAAAAGACAATAAAAAATCAGATTGTGACATGCAAGTCTTGCTATCAGGTGAATTGTATTAAGCTGTTTTACCATCCAGGATGTGTAAGCAAGCATAGGATTTACGATAAAAATCAAGAATTGGTACCGTGTTCTGGCCCATTTGACAGATTTACAATTGAAAGTGAAGCAGATATGAAGAAGGCATCGGCAGTGGCCGGGGGCGGCAGGGACAGGCTAGGATCTACAGGATCTACAGGTTCGTTTACGACGCCAAATAGTGGAAATAGAATATCAGGAGCGAGTGGATCACCGACTATTGACGTAAAAATAGATTGGCTGGTAAAAATTGTAAAAGAAATAAAAGATGAAACAGCATGTAAGAAGGAAATTAAAATGATGGTCAAGGAAATAGTTCGAGAAGAATTGGGAAATGTTAAGCAGGAACTGCTAGAAGAATTGAAAAGAATGATACAGGGAGAAGTATGTGGATCAACAGGAGGAATACAAAGGAGCTATAGTGAAGCGGTTAAAGAGAAAAAGAAAGAGGATGTTATAATTATCAAACCCAAGATTCAACAAGAGAGTGAAGTTACAAAAAAATTGATAAAAGAAAAGGTAGATATCAAAAATATGGCGATGGGAATAACAAAGCTAAAAAAAGGAAGCAAGGGGACAGTGATGATGGGTTGTGAAACTGGAGAAGAAATGAAAACGTTGAAAGCCACAGTGCAGGACAAACTAGGAGAAAATTTCAAAGTTACGGAATCACCGCAGATGAAGCCCAAAATAAAAATTATCAATGTCAGCGAAGAAGAAATGAGATTGGATGATAATGACTTAATAACTACAATCAAGAAGCAGAATAGAATTGATGCAATAAATGATGGATTCCAAATGCGAATAGTGAAGAAAATAGTTAAAGAAAAAAGAAATGATAATAATCAACTTAGAAGAAGAGAAAAAGAAGAAGGTTCGATAATAATTGAAGTAGATCAGGCCTGTCTAACCGCCAGGAGCGGAGGAGCAACCGATCCCACTCTTACCGCTTTAGACTTCCCCTACCATCGCGTGTTTCCGCAGCTCACAGTCTCGACGCGCAGCGTCGTAAACATTCTTATTTACGCATAAGGCAAATTGACGATTGGACGTGTCAAGCTTTCTTTTTGACATGATATTACTAAAATGTTATAAGGTTAATAATAATAGTAGGGATACGAATGTTATTTAAAATTGTAGTAACATGGATAAATAATGTGACGTGATATAATAATAATATAGTAATATTAATAATAAAAGGAAATACTAATAATGAATTAATAGAGAAAATATAGTAATTATAATCAATTATAATTAACAAGTAGCATTTAGGTCTCGTTCAAGCTGTACTTTGCATACGCGTCGTAACGTGGAAGCAATAAGCGATATTTCGTGATATTTATTTCGCGATATAAAACGCACGATGCTAGCGAGCTAGAGGTAAGACAAGCAAACGGAGAACAAGCGTCGAAAGCTCGCAGAGCTGTCGGCTGGAAGAGTGGTGGGAGCCGAGCTGAGAGGTAGGGGGAAGAGCCACTCGTGGCCCGCGGGCCGCGGGTTAGACAGGCCTGAAGTAGATGAAGAAACGCATGAATTGATGATAAAAAAAGAGAAACTAAATGTAGGATGGAGAAAATGTCCTATATTCAATCACATTAATGTTAAAAGATGCTTTAAATGCTGGGGATACTATCATATTGCAAAAAATTGTACGCGAGATGAAACATGCCACAAATGTGCGGGAAATCATAAAGCGATTGAATGTACGGCAACAAAGAAAAAATGTGTAAATTGTATGTTTAAAATTCGAACATACAACCTGAAGATAAGTGATGAACACGACGCCCTTAGCCCAGAATGTCCAACATTTAAAAGGGCCATACAAGAGGAGAAGAGGAGAGCCGGCTGGGAAGATGCGAAATAGCAACTACAGAAGGAAGCGGAAATAATATTGTATACAATCGTGCAAACTTTGATGGCGCATAAAGATGAGATACAACATCAGATTATGAAGAAAGTAAATCCGGCATTCATAGCATTATCAGAGACAAGATTGACTGCTGAAATTGAAGACAGTGAAGTGAACGTACCAGGTTATAGTATAATTAGATGCGATGCTGAAAATAGAAATACAGGAGGGGTTGTTTTATATACAAGGGATGATGTTAAATATGAAATAGTATTAGTAAAAAAATTAGAATCGAATTGTTGGTGTGCTGCGATTGAGGTGAAAGAAAAATTGTATAGAGGAATAATAATGGTAATATATCATTCACCGAGTGCATCGCATGGTGATTTCGTGAGATTTCTGGAGGATATAATAGAAGAGTTAATAATACGGGGAGAATGTATGATAATAGGAGACTTTAATATAGATATTATGTTAGATTCGTTTTATACAAGGAAGTTACAAACGACAATGTTGAGCTTAGGCATGAAACAATATGTAAATAAACCGACGAGAATTACGAAAGATAGTAAAACAATTATAGATTTAATTTTTGCTAATAATAAAATAGAAATGCAGGTAATGCATGAACCTAAAATAACGGACCATGCGTGGCTAAAAGTTGAACTGAATGCGAATAAATTTGATAATAAATACAGAGAACTTAGTGTTAGGAATAATAGAGAGTTTAATATAGATGAATTTATTAAATTAGTGGAAAATAAATTAGAGAAAAACCAAGATATGTATATCAGTGTGAGAGCGAAGAAATTTGTTGATAGTATAGTAAATGCGTTGGACGCCACAGCACCTAGAAAAAATTTTAGAATTCCGAGAATATGGGAAGGGAAAAAGTGGTTTTCGGATGAAATAACAGAAGCAGCGGCTAAAAGGGATGAGGCATATAGGAAGGCATTGTATGCTGACACGGAACAAAATTGGTTGCAATTTAAAATTGAAAGAAATACAGTAGTTAAATTAATTAAGACAAAGAAGAAAGAATATTATGAAAATATGATAGATCTTAATAAAGAAAATCCTACATCTATGTGGAAAACACTAAAAGAAATAATTAGAGGCGAACCAGGGGGTAAGAGGGAAGTAGAGAATATAGATTTTGAAATATTAGACGGCACTGAAGGATGCAATATAGCAGATAAATTTAATTTATATTATATACAAAGTATTAATAGTATAATAAAATCTATAAATGGGAGTAAAACTGGGAATGCATGTAAAAGAATTATTTATGTTATTGAAAACGAGGGAATTATGGAAAATTTTGAAATGATTAGTATAGAGCATTTACAGGAAATTGTTATGGGATTACCAAAAAAGAAAGGTACAGAGGAGGGAATAACTAGCGATATATTAAAGGCAGTATTTTGCGTAATAAAAGAGGAATTTGTTGATATAATAAATAATTCTTTGAAGGAAGGTTGCTGTCCAAAAGGTTGGAAAACGTCTACAATAATACCGATTCCAAAAGTAGAGAAAGCTAGAAAAGCAAGTGAATTTAGGCCTATAAATACGTTACCAATATTTGAAAAAGTGTTAGAATTAGTAGTTAAAAAGCAAATTTTATAACAGAACATCAGTCGGGCTTTAGAAAACAGTATTCGTGTGAAACAGCGATTCAAACAGTCATTGATGAATGGAAATTGATAGTTAGTGAGGCAAAAATGGTAGGGGTAATTTTCATGGATCTTAAGCGAGCCTTTGAAACAATAGATAGAGAAAGATTATTAGAGAAATTATATCAATATGGAATTAGGGGAATGGTTATAGAATGGTTAAGATCATATTTAAAGGATAGAACACAGCAGGTTCAATTTAATAATAAATGGTCTAAATTAATGACCACAGAATATGGAGTACCGCAAGGATCTGTATTAGGACCTTTGTTATTTATAGTATAAATGATATAATAAAAATCTGTCCAGAAGGATGTAGTATAAAAATGTTTGCAGATGATACGTTAATATATGTAACTGGAGAAAGCAGCGCGGAATTAGAGAGCAAATGAATATGGCATTTACTATAGTAGAAGAGTGGATGAATATAAATAAGTTAAAAATGAATGCAGGAAAAACGAAATATATGATTGTTAGAAGTATAAGAAAAGAACTGCGAGGTAATATAACATTGAAATGTTTGGATGGAACTGAGATTGAACGTGTGGAAATAATGAAATACCTAGGCATAATTATTGACGATAGACTACGATTTAAGGATCACTGTGATTATATGTTAAAGAAAATAGGGAAAAAAACGAGTTTTTTGAATAGAATAGGTAATTATATATCGGCATACACTAGATGTATTGTATATAAGACAATTATAGCACCTCACTTTGAATATTGTGCGACGCTGTTAATTGATATGGGAGAAACACAGCTGAGTAAATTGCAAAAAGTACAAAACCGGGCCATGAGGATCATATTGCAATGTGATAGACATACCAAAGTGGAGCGTATGCTGCAAGCGCTGCAGTTTATGTCCATAAAACAGAGGCTATATTATAATGTGTGTATATTTATTTTTAAGATTTTAAGGAACATGTTACCGGAGCAATTAAGAAATAGATTAGAAATTGTGGGAAATGAGAGTGAAAGACAAACACGACAAGCTGGGGATATTGCAATAAAATATCGCAGAACAAGGAGTGCGCAAAAGAGTATGTTTTACGAAGGAGTAAAAATGTATAACGCCTTGCCAGCTGAAATAAAGCGGAATGAAAGAATTGTGCCGTTTAAGCGAATGTTAAAGGAGTATATTGTAATTAATGTAAACTAGATTTGTATTACAAATAGCTGAGAAAGCTAATAAAGATCAATCAAAATCTCTCTCTCTCTACATTTACCTGCCGCCGACAGTCGTTTATGTTAATTTCGTGTTTCTGTTTATTGTGTATTATTAATTATCGGGATTCTCACTATCGTGCGATCGATATTCCGGATCACGTAAAGTATTGCGTCACACCTCGTACACCACAATCGCACCCGGTAGTTTCCGTCTTTGTCTTTGTCCGCGAAACTTTTGTATAATATTCGTAGTTTAAGTGAGTTGAGAAGGAATAAATCTCGAATATCGATTAGAATATCTATCGGGTATCTCTGAGCCCGCTGTTACTTTCCGCGAGTCTCGAAAATTGTATCCTGCGCATTCCGACGCAAAGGTCGTCGCTATTATTATTGAGACGCGTACCGGCTCAGCGCGAGCCCCATTAAAGGAAATATTCGAGTCATATGGCGTTGAAATATCTATTGTTTCAAAGCTGATTCACGATCGTGCGTAAAGTGATTACCGGTGTCAGGGGCGGATTTATATAGAAGCTTACGATGCTTAACAATCAGACCCCCAACGAAAAGGGGGCCCCAAACAACTACCAAATCGACACTTACGAGAACCATATAGTATCAGACTAGAGATACGTATTATTCTGTATAGTCATAATCAGATGGGTTATCCGCGTCTTCTTTGGTAAGAATTCTCTGAATACAATTTTGAACATTTATTTAATACTCCCAATAACAAGTTGTGACGCAGAAAGAGGTTTCTCTAAATTATCTTTTATAAAAAATAAGTACAGATCTAAAATGAGAGATAAAATTATTTATTAATTCTTTTAATAGAAAGTAACATCACAAGATCTGTTTCTTATGACGAAGCCATAAAAGAATATATAAACGTGAAATGTAAAAAAAATAAAAAAATAAAAATTTAAAAACTTTTGTTCTCAAATACTTTTGTTTTTTACATTTATGTTTTGTTTTATATCTATGTCAGTTATTTTTATTAATTTAATTTGTTTCTGTAAAACGTTAATGTTTCTGTAAACCGTTTATAGTTTTCATGAATATCATTTATTATGAATATATTTTATTCGAATTGTATATTTATTAATGTTTAAATATTATCATAAACTGTTATCTAAATAGAACAAAAAATTATAATAATGTCAAAATAACGAGAAAACGATAAATTATGATAGAAAAGTTAGTTTTTATAGTAATCTTTTCGTCGTTTTTTGACGTCATTGTAATTTTCTATTCTGCCCGGAAAAAGGGCCCCTGAAATAATATTAGCATCAGGCCCCAAAAAGTCACCATCCGCCCCTGACCGATGTGTCCGAGAAGTTTCTTTAGTTGTCGTGGCCCAAATAAGTCACGTACGGCGGAAATCCTCGCGATCGAAAAGTCGAGCTTGCATCGCGTTAAACGCCCGGTAATTTGTTACTATTGTGCACGGTCGTGTCGATCTCCGCGGGACCATCACGATCTCTTATTCGCGCCGAGCATACCTCTTGATATCGAGAATCTCTATTTACTACTATTGTCCTATATTCTTGTTTAATATACTCTTGTTACTTACGTGTAAAAAAAATTATTATTTTTAAGAAAAAGTATATAATTATTTACAATGTATTTTTTAAAACAATTATTTGTTTTTTTTTACACTAATTGATTTATCTCATTATTCTGTACATAAAAGTATTACGGTAAGATTATCGAAAACTAAATATTTTACGAGATATTTGATTTTTTATATCAAAATATGTCAGATTAAGATATAAAATAACTCAAAAAGTACTTAATGAAAAAATACTTTATTATAGTGTTTTGAAAAGCTCTTGAGATAAGCTACAAGAATGTGCAATAAAAAATGGGTAGTTCCATTTAAAATTTTAAAGTTACCACCCGCCCCTTTTAGAGGGGGAGCGGGGGCAATTTTATGTTTACGTAATTAGAAAGGCCCCTCGAAAACATGAAACTTTCTCATGAACAATTTTTTGATTTGACAAATATTTTTAGAGTTATTAGCTTGTAACACCTTACGTGGGCCACCCTGTATACAGGGTGTTCCAGGAGGAAAGGTCAATATTCTGGGAGGTGATCGTATCGGTCATTTTAAGCAAAAATGTTCATATGAATATATGTCCTATTACCCATGGTTTCCAAGATAGAGCGACTTGAATGTACAGTTGCAAAATTACTGAGAAGAAAGAAATACTACGTACTATTTCTAATATTTATTGTTCAAGTGATACATTTTTTACAGATTATAATAAATTTTCAAAAATTCCACCGTTAACATCAATGCATTTTTCAACTGTTGTGTGAACATGGCGTGTTGCTCGTCTGAGTACATCGTGACGTTCCTTTATGCGGGCACTAGCATCCATTATTTGAGCGAGCAGTTCGTCTCGTGTATTCACTTTTCTTCTGTACACTTCACTGTACAGGTTCACGGATGAAGGTTGAAGTGTACAGAAGAAAAGTGAATACACGAGACGTACATTCAAGTCGCTCTATCTCGCAAACCGTGGGGAATAGGACATATATTCATATGCACATTTTTGCTTAAAATGACCGATACGATCACCTCCCAGAATATTGACCTTTCCTCCTGGAACACCCTGTATGTGTGTGTGTGTGTGTATGTGCGCGTGTGTGCATGAGCGTGCGCATGTACGTGTGTGTGATTTTATCAACTTTGATGGTATCAAACTCTAAGGTTTTTTTGCTGTTTCCTCGTGGCATTTACATTCATTCGCAAAAAAAAACAATTAATCATGATTAGTCGTATACGCAAGACGTCGCGAAACACTTTGTACGACACTATTGATCGCTGAACAATCACACGAAATACACAGTTTATTATATTAAAAGAGAGCAACACGAAAAGCACGATTCGCGCTCGTTTCGTAGCCAAAATCATGGGCTACTTGTTACAACAAATATCTTCATTGTTGATATACAAGGTTGTAACGGGTGTACTTTTTATGAGCTCGCGGATTCGCTCGGTCGTGATCAGGGCTCGTAGAAAGTATTTGAGACACACGATGTAAATAAATTTATAAAGAACTGTTAATTTATTAGGCTTCTATCGGTGCGGAATAATAATACATAACGGCCCCGCGGAGCGGGTGCGCGGCGGACAGTAATGCGTTATTGACGGGGCGCGGCTGTTATGAATTGCGCGATCTTTATAATGAGATTCGCTGTAGTATACGCGACGCGGATATAAACACGCCGGGTAGGCGGCGCGGGGCGCGTGGTCGGTTTGTTGTGACGGTGCGCGTGGTTCACAAAAACGTGTGAATCGGTTTAAATCGCCTCGTAGGATTTCTTATACGTATGCGGTACTATTAATATCGCGTATTCCCAGATGTTATGGGATGCGTGCGATATCGAGAAATCTCGAACGGGCAGCGAACTCGCTGTCCCTTGTTTCGCACGCGGAGTACGGAGTTGACCAACGGTGTTGAGAAAACTCAACGGGGTGGCGAACTCGCCAGCCCACGGTTCGAATGGTCGGATCGGTCGGAAGTTAGATCGTTTTCTCGAGAACTCTCGAGAGAGGCGATCTTGGATTTCAACGGATCGTAAAGCGGTTCGGAAGCCGAGAATGCTCGGCGGAGGCTGCGCACTCGTCAACCTCGCGTTCCGTCGTGTTTGCGATTTCTTAGGATCGGATCAGGAAAGTCCGAGCGTACAGCTCGAGCGGATTCGGTTTCTGGTACGATTCTGGTAAATCTGGTGCCTGGATCTAAAAAGGCTGCCGTTATATACCCGAGCGATTAACGGTACCCGCGTCGTTCGCCCCCGGGTGGGGATAATGACGTATTCTTTTTCGGCAGGTAATTCGGTAATACGTCACCTCCCCTGGGCGAAACGGCGCGGCGTTTCGGCGGGTGTCGCTCGGGCGTTCACGGCAGCGCTCGGCGGTATTCGGCTTTCCGAATCTCGGCGGCCGTATAACGGCCGTACGGTTGTTTATCGCTACGGTGTTTTTAATGTTTAAAAAATGGGCGCTCGGCGCCTCTGCCCCTGCCCGGCCGATGTTCGCCGGGCGGCAGACTTCCGGCGGTCTACTGCCGGGTAACAATGTGTCACTATGGGGGGTGCATTGTTACAAGGTGAGGAAAAAGTATGGAAACCCTGAAAAATTTCGAAAAATATAAGTTTTACAGAAAAATGTTTCATACAAAAGTTTTGTGACTTCGAAGAGGACATAAGATGGTGTCATTGATTTGACCTTGGATAATCGTTTGAAAATCACATGAAGGTCACTTTTAATTTCTTAAATGAAAACCTCCATTTTCCAATGCATATTCTTGTAGCTTATCTCGAGAGCTTTTCAAATCACTATAATAAAGTATTTCTTCATTAAGTATTTTTCAAGTTATTTTATATCTTAATTTGACATATTTTGATATAAAAAATAATATATCTCGTAAAATATTTAATTTTCGATAATCTTACCGTAATACTTTTATGTACAGAATAATGAGACAAATCAATTAGTGTAAAAAAAAACAAATAATTGTTTAAAAAAATACATTGTAAATAATTACATACTTTTTCTTAAAAACAATTTTTTTTTTTTTATATCCATTGATTTGTCTGGTTATTCTGTATATAAAAGTATTACGGTAAGATTATCAAACAAGTTGAGTTGTGCAAATTAAAAACTTGCACATTGCTTCCTCATCATTTTATCTTACAAAGCTTAAGCTGCTTTAATCATGCGGTTTTCTCAATTTTTGCTTCCTCATAGAGGAAGCTATGTGAGTAAAATAAAAATTAAAATGAATTCTTTCACCAATCCTCACTAAATTCAATATCAAACATCCTTTAATAATATTCTATTCATGTAAAAAAATTTAATCCTATATCTCAAATTTTCTGAAAGTTACAGCATGTAAAAACATTTTTCAAAAATTTCAAAATTTTATAAAAAATGAACCCTTTCACGGATATTCACCAAATTCAATATTAATCATCCTTTAATAATATTCTATTCATGTAAAAAAATTTAATCCGATATCTCAAATTTTCTGAAAGTTACAGCGTGTACAGACATTCCTCAAAAAATTCAAAATTTTATAAAAAATAAACCCTTTCATCGATACTCACCAAATTCAGTAGTAACTATCCTTTAATAATATTTTATCCATCTAAAAAGATTTAACCTGATATCTCAAAATTTGCGAAAGTTACAATGTATACAGACATTTCTCAAAAAATTAAAAATTTTATAAAAAATGAATCTTTTCATCGATTCTCACCAAATTCAATACCAACCATCTTTGAATGATACTCTATCCATGTAAAAAAAATTAACCCGGTATCTCAAAAATTGCGGAAGTTAGAGGTTGTACAAAATATCGCGTACATACATACATACACACACACACACACACACATACATACAGACATTTTTTAGGAATATGATTTTCCGACGTTTTGGAACATTCTAAACACATTGGCATAGAAAACTCGAAAAAAAATTTTGTCACGAAAACAAAGCTTCTTCTATGAGGAAGCAAAACTAAATATTTTACGAAATATTTTATTTTTTATATCAAAATATGTCAGATTAAGCTATAAAATAACTCGAAAAATACTTAATAAAAAAATACTTTGTTATAGTGTTTTGAAAAATTCTCGAGAAAACTACAAGAATATGCAATGAAAAATAGGGGTTCCCATTTAAAAAATTCAAGGTGACCTCGTCCTGACCTTGGCGACGCCATCCAAACCCAAAACTGATAAGATCAGTAAATAGGTCTTTTTAAATCCCACAATTTTTATTCGAAACAATTTTCTGTAAAACTTATATTTTTCGAAATTTTTCAAGGTTTCCATACTTTTTCCTCACCCTGTATGTAAGTAAACTAGTAAACGTACAGAATAATATACAGGGTGTCCGACAAGTAAGTGACCAAACGAAAAGTGGAGGTAGATTGGGTTAAACTGAAAAGAAAAGTCCTATACCATTTTTTTATATAACGCCTAATAAAGGAGTTATTATTGAGTAAAGTCTGGCCCATCAGCGCGGACTTTTAGCCGGATGCACGTCGGTGAGCCGCTCGCCTGGTAGTGTGCGTCGCCATAGCGATGGAGCGCTCACGCACACTACCAAGCGCGCGGTTAAAGATCGGCGCTGATTGGACAGACTTAATCAATAATAACTCCTTTATTAAGCGTTATAAAAAAAAAATGGTTCAGGACTCTTCGACTCACAAGGGAACCTCGCAAACCCGAAAATTCTGATTTTTATGAAACTTTATAGACATGTAGGGGGGGGGTCAATAGATGAATCTATACTGCGTTCACGGAGAAAACGACTTCGCTCCGCGCAGCTTTGGGCGGAGTGGAGATTAGGTGAGAGACTTCAGCGCGCTACTTCAATGCCGTATGTCGTATAATTGCTAAAAAATTACCTTTTTTTAAAAAAAGTGAAAAAAAGGCGCCAAGTGCACGCGCAAAAGCGCCTTTCGCTATAAAAATACTCTTATACAAAATAGTGTTATTTCAATTTGTTGTGAAAAATTCTTATACAAAATAGTGTTATTTTAATACAAAAACACTGTCATATCCAAACTAAAAAACTGTTTTACAAAATAGTTGTTTTAATATTCTACAAAAATAGTGATATAAAAATATTGCGCCAATTAATAAAAATTTATTTTACAAAATTCATTTATTATTATTTATAATATTAAAAATTGCAATGTGATCAAAATAGTGGAATATATTTAAGTGAAAAAAATTTTTAATTCAAAAGATAAATTTAAGTATAAAATAACTTTTCAATTAAAATATTTTACGAGATATTTTATTTTTTATATCAAAATATGTCAGATTAAAATATAAAATAACTCAAAAAGTACATAATGAAAAAATACTTTATTATAGTGTTATGGAAAGCTCTCGAGATAAGCTACAAAAATATGCAATAAAAAAGGGGGGGGGTCCCATTTAAGAAATTAAAGGTGTCCTTGACTTGACCTTAACGATGCCATCCAAGGTCAAACCAATGACACCATCTTATGTTCCCCTCAAAACCATACAATTTTTGTTCAAAACGTTTTTCTCTAAAATGCTTAGTTTTTGAAAGAAAAGGGGTGTACGGTTGGTCTAGGACACCCTGTATATGAAAAATGACAGCGTCCAATAAAATTATTGCAAAAAGAATTCATTTATTTACTCCCCTATTTATGCATAAAATTTTATCAGAAGGATATTTCTATTATTATATATCTATTTTATAGTATAAAATATTTATTTTGTTTTATCATTTATTTGGTTAAGTTTTTATATTCGTAATAGAAATCTTGATTAATTTGCTCAATTGAACATATTTTTCCATTCCTTAACTTATGAAAGATTACATTACCAAATTTTTTGAATATAGAGAGTTATATCAAAATATTTCTGCAATGCAGTGGAACATGACGTGAAAAACCATCGAAATGCAACGATTTAAATCGCGTTTTATATCTCATGTTGTATATTTATATTGCATACATATTATTCATTTTATTATGCATAACTCTAATGCAAAGTGGTCACGTTGCACCGCAACGTGAGAATATTTTGAAGTAATTTTCCTTCTTTACAAAATGTTATATAAGGAATATGTAAATAAGATTATAAGACTCTTAGGTCAGTCATATTACGCATCGAACCCTCCAATTAGTCTTCCCAGGTTGCAATCACTATGAATCGCTTTGGTTTGAGGTACTATAAGTGGGATTAATTTTGCTTCGCAAAATTAACGAGGAATAGAACGTTATTAACAATATTATAGACAAAAAACGCGACTTTTTTGTATTTTCTCAAACATCTCGAAAACCAAGCAAGATAGGGTAACAAACTATATGTACCTTTTTTGTAGAGCGTAAAATTATCTACAATAATGATCCTAACAACATTTATCGTCATGTCAGTTGTTTAGCTTGCACGCGCCGTCAAACTCCGAAACTCGGATCCTGAAAACCTTCGATTTCGTCGTTTTTTTGATGTTGCGTCGGTGATTTTTTTCTGTCGTTTAAAATAGAATTAAAAATCCCCAAAAAATCACACATTATCTGAGAACTTCAATATTTTTCATGGTGCAACCGATTTTTTAGACCTTTTTTGTTTATTTTGTAGCTATGTAAACCAAAAAATTTTACTTTTCGAAGTAGTCTTAGTTTTTTGCTGTTTTCACATCTTAGAATTCATTTGAGACGAATCTTATCATATGCATGTTGTTGGGGGCGAAATTTGCAACAAAAAAAAACCCTTGCATTTTTTTCGTACGACAAGCGCTGATTTTTTTATTGACGCGCGAAATTATCCAATATTGCGCACAGATCGGATAACGCTTGTTTTACACTAAAATAATTATTTTCCATTAACATTCACGTGATTTTTTGCATTACTATTGATCCATAAATTATTGCAAAGCCGTTTTCAACACATCCTCTCATTTTTACTTATTGCTTCCTCATAGAGGAAGCTTTGTTTTCGTGACAAAATTTTTTTTCGTGTTTTCTATGCCAATGTGTTTAGAATGTTCCAAAACGTCGAAAAATCATATTCCTAAAAAATGTCTGTATGTATGTATGTATGTATGTATGTGTGTATGTGTGTATGATGTATGTACGCAATATATTGTACAATCTCTAACTTCCGCAATTTTTGAGATATCGAGTTAAATTTTTTTTACATGGATAGAATATCATTCAAGGATGGTTGGTATTGAATTTGGTAAGAATCGATGAAAAGGTTCATTTTTTATAAAATTTTGAATTTTTTGGGAAATATCTGTACACGCTGTAACTTTTGGAAAATTTGAGATATCGGATTAAATTTTTTTACATGGATAAAGTATTATTAAAGGATGGTTGCTACTGAATTTGGTGAGTATCGGTGAAAGGGTTTATTTTTTATAAAATTTTGTATTTTTGGAGAAATGTCTGTACACGCTGTAACTTTCAGAAAATTTGAGATATCGGATTAAATTTTTTTACATGAATAGAGTATTATTAAAGGATGTTTGATATTGAATTTAGTGAGGATCGGTGAAAGAATTCATTTTTTATACTTTTTTATTACTTCTTTATCTTTTTATTTCGTTCACAAAGCTTCCTCTATGAGGAAGCAAAAATTGAAAAAAACCGCATGCTTAAAGCAGCTTAAGCTTTGTAAAATAAAATGATGAGGAAGCAATGTGCAAGTTTCTAATTTGCACAACTCTACTTGTTTGTTAATAAATTATTTATTTAAAAATTGTCATAAACAATTCCAAAAACATAATATTATATTCGTTGTACTCGTCGTCTCATGGGGAGAACATATCAACTCAAAAAATGTTTAAAGAAAATTTATTCATATTTATAAAATTTATTCATACGTACAGATGTACACCTTTTGACTGTCTTCCACACCACCGTCTTGGATAATTATTTCAGTGCTCAGTATCCATGGGTTCATCTTGAATTTTCGTATCTTCTCCGTCACTTCCGTTCTTTTCTGTCTCGTTTTGCTCACCTTCCTGATTTTGATGTCCAGGGAAGATCTCAAAATCTTCGCAGATGGGATCATCTATTCTGTCCACTTCATCGTTTCCAAGGTCCATTGCTATTCGATTCGTGCAAGACATTCCTTGACAAGACAAACAAATTTGGGAGCATTGTAAACCGAGTCGTCGACAGCCACATGCCTTCCCACAAGATCCTGTACATTTACACGAGATATTTCTTAATAATGATTCTGGAGCAGGCTTTGATTTTGTCATTATTGGCATCAACATAGAATTTTTATATTCCCAACCCCAATCCAGAATTGAAAATTTATTGTCGCCGAGCCATCTCTGCACTTGAAAATAAACTCTTCGGAAATGTTGTGAAGCTGCTGCCAGTGTCGGTGGCAGCTGAGCAAGACAAACCTCCAGTTTAGCTCGAGCAACTGATGTTTGGAAACGCTTGAAACGATAATTATCAAGATGGGTATCTTCAATTGGTACTCCATATAATGCCAACATCAGACATTCTCCTGCATCATCAATGGATTGTCTTGAAGCCTCAAGATCGTAAAAACTCGTATGTCCTTCAGTAAATTCGGCTTTTTTCTGAGGAGATGGAAAATGCTATTTTTCCCTCGTTGGAAAATTGCGCTCGTGGTGTCACAGCCAGTAAAAGCATGAGCAAAAAGAATTGTCTCTTTTTTTGCTGCGTTTCCTTCTGATGAATACATGACATCTATTGTTTTTCCTCGTCCTTGTTTGAAAAAATGTATATTTCGATCCGCAGGTGTTAATCCAATCATGAGAACGACAAGATCGACATCTTCACCCACGATCAGGACTTTATCATGCTGGATACTTTCGGCAATAGCTGTGATAACAATTAACCGATCAGCATCATGATTTGCTTGCTTGACGTCAATGCCAGCGGTTTCAAGGTGTTTCGAGAGATATTCGATCAGTCTGCGTTTGTTCTTGTCGTTACTCAGAAATTTGGCTTGATTCATGGTTGCCACCATATCCTCTGTGAACATCACATCACTTCCGAAATTTTTGTTCGTTCGTCTCATCCTCTCATAATTTTTTGCACCTAAATAATCGTCTCCATATCCATCAAAAACCACAATGCAATTCAAACCATAATGCCTTCGAATGTAAGTCTCACAGGCTTTGAATATGTCGGTATAAGTATTCCCCAGCGACCATACTACTCGATGCAATAAAAATCCACCATCGATAATTACTCTGCTTCCAGTCCAAGCGAATTGATCGGCTGCCATTGGTGTCAACGATTTATATAAATCGGATTTCTTCGATTTTCTCATGAAACCTTGATTATCGAATAAGGACAATGGAAAAGGTGCTAATTCGTAGCAAAATGCATCACGTGTCGCTTCCTCATTGCCACTCATTAATACAACTATTCGTTGGAAAAGTAAGGTCGTATTGACCACTTCTCCATGGATTTCTACACTTCGGTTCATAACAGCTAAAATCTGGACTCGATTTGAACGCTTCAATTTTAAATCTGCTAGACTGATCCCTACCATTGATTTCATTGCAGTTGTTCCAATTTCAATTGCTTTGTCGCAATTAATTTTGGGCCCTCTAACCAAACCAGTGGATATCGATTTCAGTTCATTGCATGTGGGGAATTAATCATGTAATTTCAGCCATTCTATCAGCCGCGCGCAATCTTCCACGTCTTTTTTGCGGCTCGATCGCAAATCAATGTGTTGTTCACCTGTGGTCGATCTCACTCCGGAAAACTCTTCTATTTGGTCAATAACCTCATAGGCTGTCGGCATGGCATGGATCCATCTTGCCAGAACGCTGTCGGATATTCCACGTCTATGTGTAACTCCTCCTTCAGACTTCAAAAGGCGCATAATTGTCTGCTCTATAGTCATATCCGTCCAATTTCCCGAAGTCATTTTGTCGGACCTTCGGATAATGAAATAACTGTTTTCCGTGAATTTTTGGTATTCGTTTACCGTCATGACTTGTTGGAGATTTGACATGTCCTGGAGGTATAACTGGGCGGATTTAGCATATGCCAAATGACCCGATGCATGGAAAATAGGCAGCATTTCACGAATACACCGCAAGTGCAAATGCCAATCTCCCGAACGCTCCGCCTCAATGTATAACTTGATGAGATTTATGCAGTCCATATACTGCATCCAAAGTTGCGCTGTGCGTCCTCTTTTTCTTACTGCATCCATTTCATCTTGTAATCGGATTGCTTCAAACAAACGTTTATCGTTTTTTATAGTTTCAGCCGTTGGTGGCTCAGCGTCAAAGTTACTGAAGAATTCGATGACATATTCATGAACGCTTTCATCAATGTTTGTCAGACCTCGGATAATCATAGTGCCTAATGCCTGGTATGTTAGCAAATGCTGCATAAAACAGCACTGTATTAATGGCATCCTTGCTTGATGGAGGAAGATTGACAAACGGCAAACACAAAACACGAGAGACATCGTACTCTATGTTTGTCATAATAGTCTCGATATAGTTTTTCCAACTAGGGAGATTATCTACTCCAAAAGATTTGGCAATTACGTAGAGCATATACGTAACAGGAAAGTGCTCAGGTTCTTGTAAACCATCTTGTTTCAGTTCTTCAAAGACAAGATTTTTCAATCCAGATCCACTATTATAATTTCCATAATGCTTAATCTCAATTTTTGCTTGCGACGCCAAAATTGCAGCAGATGGCATGACTTTCAATTTTTCAATCCGTCCTTGTATTTCTAAGCTATTTTTCGGAGTAACACAACAAATGCCATCCATGCTGTGAAATGTGTTGAGGCCATCTAATGTACAAACATTGTGGTCAGCATTGTCAAAAACATATTGACCAAATGCATGTTCTTTAATCATTACTTTGGAATTTACAACTGCAGATGCTTCAAAAAGCGTTACATTATTATATGATATACATAACCCTAAATTGGAAAGTATATCGATCAATAACTTCGAGCCAAATTTGCGATGCAAGAATACACCAATGCCAATTTGAATCGATGACAGAAACGACCTGAGTCTTATCACAGAAATAATAGCATGTGCTATGCTGTTCCTTTTCTTTTCCAAACTTTCCCGGTTGCCTCTCTTTCCTGTTAGCATAATATCACTTAAAAATAACTGCAAAGATTCCGGAACATCGTCCACTGCGTTGTCAAGAAATTGATGAGGAGATGGACACGGTGTTGTATCATAGAATTGTTTTCTTATATCATCTCTGACAATTGTAGCTGCTGCCCTGACAATTCGCGCTCTTCCTTTTCAGTTTTCCCCTTGTTGTTGTACCAGGAATCGATTAAAGCCTCATAGTCATTACCACGAAAGCACACAAGTGTCGGTCTGCCAGTTTTCTCATGAATTATTATCTTTTCTCCATATCTTTTCAGTAATTTCAATTTCAATGTTTCTGGTTTAGGCGTGTACTCCTTCATTTCATCCAACAATTTGGTCAATGTGAATTGACATTCATCATTTTCCTCGATGTAGTGGCAAACGTTTTTAAAAGCAGTCTCTAGGTCAGTTATTGGTGGCCTTCGTATAGGATTCCCCGTGGGAATGTGCGGAAAACATTTATTACAGTTGGCATGGTACCGACCACCAACTTCTTTTAATGAATGTACTCCCTCAATTCTACTGAGTACATCATGGGTCCATTGGTCATTTCGTTTTCGTGCGGTTTCTTGAATTCTCAGCTGAATACTGTCGGCCGAAACAAGTCGTCTCGTTCTATAGTCTTTACATTGTTTATTGCAAAAGAAACAGTTGGATTCGAAATTGAACCCTTCAGGAGTGCTCGATCGTCGAGATGGTCCAGCTTGAGAATATCTTGTTGGATTTTTCTCGATACAAACAGTTCTCAATTCCGAACTATATGATTTCCGACATTTGTCATGAATGCGGATTTCGTCTAAATTCTGTAAAACCAACCATTTATTGTCTTTACACCTCTTACTGTTCGTTATAAAAGTGTCGATTGCTCGACGTTTTGCTGTAACTACAATTCCCTTTGATAGTCTCTCATTGCAAATAAAACACTCGTTAAAATCAGACATGTTTGTCTTCACAAGTTAATTTTTTCTTCGCAACTAATGCAACTTTTTAAATTAATAAACACACAAAATGCTCACGATTAATACGATACTCAGAAACGTGGACTGCTCACTCAAAAAATGCAAACACATATCCGTGACGTGTCAATTTAAAACAAAAAAGATCGGTTGTAAACAAAAAAGATCTAAAAAATCATGGATACTGAGGATTGAAATAATTATCCAAGACGGTGGTGTGGAAGACAATCAAAAGGTGTACATATGTATGAATAAATTTTATAAATATGAATAAATTTTCTTTAAACATTTTTCGAGTTGATATGTTCTCCCTATGAGACGACAAGTACAACAAATATGATATTATGTTTTTGGAGTTGTTTATGACAATTTTTAAATAAATAATTTGTTAACAAATAAGTAAAAATGAGAGAATGTGTTGAAAACGGTTTTGCAATAATTTATGGATCAATAATAATGCAAAAAATCACGTGAATGTTAATGGAAAATAATTATTTCAGTGTAAAACAAGCGTTATCCAAACCTCTATTAAGCTAGCAGGATCAAATCAGCAGAATCAAACTGGACCTATCAGATTATTTAGTACATATTTTGTACTAATTTGTACAACTAATAATAATTTTGTACCTCGTGCCATTTCCAAAAAAACTGTGGTGCTGCTACCATCAAATTAAGCTAGCAGGACCAAACTAAAACAAAACGAAAAGATAAAAATAAGACCAGAAATCGAAAGGGCTGAATTTATACTAATTTGTACCACCCAAATAAACTCAATATATTTAGCCCTTATGCTTAAAACAACCCCCAATTGAATTTAGCCCTATTAAGCTCAAGAGTAAAGTACTCCTTCCTATTAGCAGAATCAATCGCTACTTATATACTTGACGCGACATAATTTGTACCATCAAAATCTAAAGTTTCAGATTTTGTATCCCTGCCGTTCCTTCGAAAACTACCCCCGACCTTTACCCGTCTCAAGAGTAAAGTACCTTTCGCCACGAGCAGAATCAATCGCTACTTGTACACGCGACGCGACATAATTTGTACCATCAAAATCTAAAGTTTCAGATTTTGTATCCCCGCCGTTCCTTTGAAAACTACCCCGACCCTTATTCGTCTCAAGAGTAAAGTACCTTTCGCCACGAGCAGAATCAATTGCTACTTGTACATACGACGCGACATAATTTGTACCATCAAAATCTAAAGTTTCAGGTTTTGTACCCCCGCCGTTCCTTCAATAAGGGTCGGGGGTAGTTGTCGAAGGAACGGCGGGGGTACAAAATCTGAAACTTTAGATTTTGATGGTACAAATTATGTCGCGTCGTGTGTACAAGTAGCGATTGATTCTACTCGTGGCGAAAGGTACTTTACTCTTGAGACGGATAATGGTCAAAGGTAGTTTTCAAACGATCGGCGGGGATACAAAATCATGAAACTTTAGATTTTGCTGGTACAAATTATGTCGCGTCAAGTATATAAGTAGCGATTGATTCTGCTAATAGGAAGGAGTACTTTACTCTTGAGCTTAATAGGGCCAAATTCAATTGGGGGTTGTTTTGAGCATAAGGGCTAAATATATTGAGTTTATTTGGATGGTATAAATTAGTACAAATTCAGCCCTTTCGATTTCTGGTCTTATTATTATCTTTTCGTTTTGTTTTAGTTTGGTCCTGCTAGCTTAATTTGATGGTAGCAGCGCCACGGTTTTTTTGGAAATAGCACGAGGTACA
This sequence comes from Formica selysi, assembly GCA_009859135.1. NCBI lineage: Eukaryota > Metazoa > Arthropoda > Insecta > Hymenoptera > Formicidae > Formica > Formica selysi. The sequence continues at coordinate 181,330 of WHNR01000079.1, read as the reverse complement.
AAATTATTATTAGTGGTACAAATTAGTACAAAATGGGTACTAAATAATCTGATAGGTCCAGTTTGATTCTGCTGATTTGGTCCTGCTAGCTTAATAGAGGTATTATCCAACCTGTGCGCAATATTGGATAATTTCGCGCGTCAATAAAAAAAATCAGCGTTCGTCGTACGAAAAAAAAGCAAGAGTTCTTTTTTGTTGCAAATTTTGCCCCCAACAAGATGCATATGATAAGATTCATCTCAAATGAATTCTAAGACGTGAAAACAGCAAAAAACTAAGACTACTCCAAAAGTAAAATTTTTTGGTTTATATAGCTATAAAATAAACAAAAAAGGTCTAAAAAATCGGTGGTCACCATGCAAGATATTCTTTGAAGTTCTCAGATTATGTGTAATTTTTTAGGGATTTTTAATTTTATTTTAAATGACAGAAAAAAATCACCGGCGCAACATAAAAAGAGCGACGAAATCGGGGGTTTTCGGGATCCGAGTTTCGGAGTTTGACGGCGCGTGCAAGCTAAACGACTGACATGACAATAAATGTTATTCGGATCATTATTGTAGATAATTTTACGCTCTACGAAAAAGGTACATATAGTTTGTTACCCTATCTTGCTTGGTTTTCGAGATATTTGAGAAAATACAAAAAAGTCGCTTTTTTGTCTATAATATTGTTAATAACGTTCTATTCCTCGTTAATTTTGCGAAGCAAAATTAATCCCACTTATAGCACCTCAAACCAAAGCGATTCATAGTGATTGCAACCTGGGAAGACTAATTGGATGGTTAACCCTTTAAATTAGTCTAATAAGACTGGCCTATCTATATAAATCGGGAATATTGCGCGCAGTTTTAGTATAAAGTGTAACCAGGGGCGGATGGTGACTTTTTGGGGCCTGATGCTGATATTATTTCAGAGGCCCTTTTTCCGGGCAGAATAGGATATTGCAATGACATCAAAAAACGACGAAAAAATTACTATAAAAACTAACTTTTCTATCATAAGTTATCGTTTTCTCGTTATTTTGACATCATTATAATTTTTTGTTCTATCTAGATAACAGTTTATGATAATATTTAAACATTAATAAATATACAATTCGAATAAAATATATTCATAATAAATGATATTCATGAAAACTATAAACGGTTTACAGAAACATTAACGTTTTACAGAAACAAATTAAATTAATAAAAATAACTGACATAGATATAAAACAAAACATAAATGTAAAAAACAAAAGCATTTGAGAACAAAAGTTTTTAAATTTTTATTTTTTCATTTTTTTTACATTTCACGTTTATATATTCTTTTATGGCTTCGTCATAAGAAACAGATCTCATGATGTTACTTTCTATTGAAAGAATTAATAAATAATTTTATCTCTCATTTTAGATCTGTACTTATTTTTTATAAAAGATAATTTAGAGAAACCTCTTTCTGCTTCACAACTTGTTATTGGGAGTATTAAATAAATGTTCAAAATTGTATTCAGAGAATTCTTACCAAAGAAGACGCGGATAACCCATCTGATTATGACTATACAGAATAATACGTATCTCTAGTCTGATACTATATGGTTCTCGTAAGTGTCGATTCGGTAGTTGTTTGGGGGCCCCCTTCTCGTTGAGGGCCTGACGCTTAAGCATCATAAGCTTCTATCTAAATCCGCCCTTGAGTGTAACCAACAAGTTTAACGATTCATTCAAGTGTAAGATCGTCAGACTTTAATTTTTGGAAAAAGTGTCTGTATCTTTAACGTAAGCAAAATGTTACATTTCAATTCTGCGAATGTTCTTAATATGTTAATTGTTTCATTCCAAATTTCAAATATTCCACGAACACAAGTAAATGATAAAAAAAATCAAATTACATGATACTATAAAGGATATTATACAAAATTCAATGGATGACATATCATTTGCAATGCAGACCGATACTACGTTAGAATTTGAGAATTATTGGGATTCAAATTTATCCGAAGCACAATTTGTCGCAGCTGATGAAATAGAAGAACTTGAACTGAAGAAAATGATGAAGATGGGGGAGAAGATAGTTATACATTGAAAGAAGGCGAAATTAGAAATAATGATTATAAAAAAAAAGCTGTTGAATTCTGGAAAAGTGGAAAAAAGGGTCGTTACGCTTTATTAACAGTACAACATCGCTTTAGAAAGGTAAAGTCCTTGTCCGCAGTTGTATCGATGGGAACTCTCCCTACAAAAAGGTGGTACTCACAGAGAAAAACTATTACAAATTTCTGAACATGTCTTGAAAAAATTCGAAGACGCTAACGACCAAAACAGAATTATTCATGATTTAGATTTGCGATTGTTGGAATAAGTAACGCTTAATACAGTTTGAATCATTTACATATCGCGGGTCGCGACATTTCGATCTAAGCGGCATAGGCGTTGCTATACAGGGTGGTCCTCGTAACGGTCGCCACGATTTTTAAGGCACTTACAATAATCTGACATAAAAAAGTCATAAACAGAAATTTATCAGTTTCTAATCGGCAACAAATTGCAATAATAAAAATTGACCAAACATTTTTTTTCCATAAAAAAGCAAGGTCACCTTCAATTTTTTAAATGGAACTGCCTACTTTTTATTGCATATTCTTGTAGCTTATCTCGAGAGCTTTTCAAAACACTATAATAAAGTATTTTTTCATTAAATACTTTTTGAGTTATTTTATATTTTAATCTGACATATTTTGATATAAAAATTAAAATATCTCGTAAAATATTTAGTTTTCGATAATCTTACCGTAACACTTTTATGTACAGAATAATGAGACAAATCAATTAGTTGAAAAAAAAACGAATAATTGTTTAAAAAAATACATTGTAAATAATTACATACTTTTTCCTAGAAACAATTATTTTTTTTTTCTAATTGAATCTAAAATTCAATATTCCGTTGTTGAATGGAGAAAACTACGTTTTCTGGAAAACTAAAGTACGAGCAATATTAATACGTGACGATTTATGAGACATTGTAAGCAAACCAAAGCCTGTACAAGTTAATGATGCATGGACAAAGCGCAATAACAAAGCCATGGCGTGTATAACACTGAGTGTAGAGGACAATCAATTGATACATTTTGCACATTTTGATAATGCATTTGACAGGCGCTTTCTAAAAAGTACGAACGTTCAACATTTGACAGCAGGTTGTATCTACGAAGAAAATTATATAGCATTCATTATCGTGGTGCATCTATGTGCAATCACATTGACTCAATTATGGAAGTGGTCGGATTGCTACGCGGATCAGGAAAGCCCCTTGAGGACGAAGAAATTGTCGCAGTTCTACTAGTCAGTCTTCCTGAATCTTATGCAGGTCTTGTCACAGCACTTGAGGGAAGAGACGAAGCAGATTTAACAATGGAATACGTAACCGGAAAAATGTTGGAAAGAGGCCAGTGGAGGTTTTGGACCATGCGTAGAAGAGACTTTGTTTAGGCTTGCAAATATTTTTATTGCAGCGTCAAAATCAGGAAAATTACCTACACAACACTTTCAATTTTGGTTTATAAATGTACTTTTACCCGCAACTGTGGAGCCTTTAGTGTGTTATTATTAGACTCTTGGAGCGGACATTGTCCGAACCTACAGGAGTTTATGCCATCTAAAGATAAAAATGTACGGATTTTAACAATACCAAAAAAAAACTATAGGAATAATTCAACCCCTTGACGTTTAGTTTATGGGTTTAGAATATGGAAAAACTTTGTGAGGACATTTAGTGATCGCGTTATGTTGTTAAATTATGATATCAATTTACATTTGAGAAATAATATCATTAAATTACAATCCTTAACACATATACAACTGTCCTTGCCACGATTCCATAATCTTTTCAAATATGCCTGGTTTAAAAGTGGTCACCTCGAAGAATGGCCATCACATTTTGAAAACCCGGTGGATTTTTGTTTCAAGGTCAATTTTAAGGTTGACAGAGGCATTTTCAGAAAAAACGTTTGATACAAAAGTTTCTTATTTTCTCACGTACAATTCAAATCTGTAATAAAAAGTATTATGTTGCCCTCAAAAAATTCAACTTCCGGTCCAGATAGCGTATTTTCGGTCGGAATCAAAAGTTGAAAATATCACCATTCGATAGAGCATACCCGATTTACTTAAAAAATGTTCGCAATTTTTGATAAAAGCCATTTATTTTTATTTTAAAAGGGGTGTACGGGTGATCTGAGACACCCTGTATATCTGATGTCTTTATTATCAAGCTGTAAATTACAAGAGTCATTTACTATTAAACGGAACCTCGCGAACCCGAAAATTTTAATTTCGATGAAACTTTACACATATATAGAGGGGATAAATATATAAATTAAAAAATTTTCAGTTGCCGCTCAAAAGCGATTTTGAAGAGTGAAATCACCCCTTATGTGTCTAACGGCTTTTCGCTTTTCTCGATATATTTCAAAAACTATTCAAGATATTAAAAAATGTTATATACAAGTTTTATGGTAAAAACAATTCTATTTAACCACATTAATAAAAATTTGAAAAAATAATTCTAAAAAAAATTTTTTTCAAATGTTTATTAATGCAGTTAAATAGAGCTGTTTTTACCATAAAACTTGTGTATAAAACATTTTTTGATATCGAATAGTTTTTGAGATATATCGAGAAAAGCAAAAAGCCGCTCTATATATGAGGGGTGCTTTCACCCTTTAGAACCGTTTTTGAGCAGTATCTGAAAATTTCTAAATTCATCTATTGACCCCCCCCCCCCCACATGTCTGTAAAGTTTCATCAAAATCAGAATTTTCGGGTTTGCGAGGTTCCCTTGTCAGTTTGATCCAATCTACCTCCATCTTTCATTTCATCACTTACTTGTCGGACAGCCTGTATAAACCGTACGATCGATAGATTAAAGTTGTGATATAACAATCGTTTAATTAATAATTAATTTATGCTTGTGTTACGTCCTGCCGATTTCACGATTCCTTCTTTCCGGAGAATTGCGACAGTGATTGTCCGATGATGAAAGATAAACAAAAAGTTATCCGATAGACAAAGCCGCTTGCGACATATAACTTTCTTAACTCGTTTCACATTTTCATATCAATGAGTAACCGCGGAAAAATAAAGAGATCGATGTAATTGTTTGCAATAATTAACGATTATAAAATGTAATTATTAATTGCATTAAGAATTACATTGTAATTGAAATTTGTAATTGTTAATTAGATTACATTTTTGCCCAACTCTGCTTCCTATGCCGCGCGCGCGAGGAAGAGAAAGAGAGAGTGAGAGAGAGAGAGATAGAGATAGAGAGAGAGAGAGAGAGAGAGAGAATAGTTCGAGATGCGTGGCTTCAGCGTTCGCTCGTACGTAGCCGTATACAGTGCCCCTCTCACCGCTTCGCCGCGCACCTAGCAACGCCTGAGTAGAAAGTCTTTTCTCGCTGCGCGCTTGTGTAAGGCATGGATTGGCCCATCTTTTTAAATTAGTTTCTTAATAATTATTACGAAAATCGCAAAATGGTAAAGGACTTTTCTTCTCGATTTCATGTGCTCTACCTGCACATGGCGGGTGATCCGCGAATTATGGGACACCCTGTATATATATATATATACATATATATATATATATATATATATATATATATATATATATATATATATATAATATATACATATATTTAATATATATAATTATTTTAATTATTTAATTTTCTCTTTGACCTATATTTGCAATAAATATGTTTCTTAGACTAATTCGTTGACGCCTTTTGACCAGCTGTGAAAACATTATTATCTTCCACTTGTATCTATATTCTTCATTTGCTTTCAACATTTTTTTCCAATTAAAATAATTGCCATTTGAATCTACTACCTTCTGCATCTAAACCACCTCTCAAATGCCTCACAAATCAATCGTATGGTTTCAGTAGCGTTTCTTTTTAAATTGAAAAACATAAGCAGACAGTGACGAATATATGCACTTTATCTGGCATTTTGTCGAATCGAAATCAACATACATATAGCACGGATAAGAAGGCTTGTCTGGAATTTTAATGTAGGATAGGCGACCTCAAAAAAACAAAAAAAAAGTTGTTAATAAAAATTAATTAGAGTACTTTTATCTTTTGCTTAATCGTCATCCAACCTTGACTCCTATTACTTTCTTCCCAACTTTGAATATCTTGATTTACAAATAAAATATTTTCTCTTCTCCTTCTCCTTGTCAATTATATAATTGGACAAGGCAAGTGATGTACACATTTCTCTTTAATACAAATGCGAGATCTATATAATATAAAAAATATATTCATAGTCTCAATAGTTTTACACGTATGTTACGAGAGTGAGAACCATACGGCATACATATGATGGTATCAGTGCAATAAAGGATATAAATGTGCTAAATTAGAGGTACGTGTATCCATGAAAACGATTATTTTCTATCACGAAATGTATTTATATTGACAGAGAAAAAGATCTCTCTCTTCTCCAAAGATATCCAAATTAAAGAATCACGAGCGTCTGACACAAAACAGCGAAAAATTCGAAATATCTAAAACATGTAGGATCTTTAATTATCGCGATATTGATTAAAATTTTATTATTTACTTTACAAGCAAATTTTTTCACAGCTTTTTAAATCATTTATCAACACGATGAGATTGATCGCGATCACGTGTCTACTGTCATTGTGCAGTTCTCTTGGCGTAGAATTGGCAGATGTGACACTCGAACCAAGCGCGTTTGCGAAGAACATATCATGGTTCAGCTTAAATCCCGATGTCGTTCTCAACACGGTAAGCGTAAACATTTTTAATATTCTATACAGCGAAAAAATTGTATTCCCGACATGTATACTTTATAAGTTCTCTTGTAATAGATTTCATTATTTTATTAAAAGACTTTATATTTTATTTAAATTGCTTTTCATTGGGCACAAAAGTCACGTTTAATACTGCTGACAATCAAGAATATTTATCCCAGATAAATTCTATAGCAATATTTTGTACAACATTTTTTCACTCATTGAAATAAAGATTAAAAATCTTCATTATTTCGATTAGCTCAATTTTCACAATACAGAAAATTTTCGAAAATGATCTTACACCGATTTCCGTGCTTTTCTTCACAATTGAAATCTGAATTCCGCAAGATTTACATTTTCTTTAATCACATCTACAACAGTATTAACCTCTTCTTTTTGGTTTTTGAAGCTAATCTAAAAACATATTCAAATTTTAGTATTATATAATTGCCATTAAATTCTCTTTTTTTCGTCCCAAAATATACGGTAAATGTAATATATACATATACATATATTAGTCTGTGTGTATTTCAAATAATCAAAAATAAATATGTATTTATATATATTATAATCATGACATAGTCATTAAAATTATTTTAATTGGTTCAAGAGATAAAAAATTAAGAAAAGTTTATTTCTCCAAGATTTATCTTTGGGAAATAATTTTTTATCAAGCTTTACATTTTCTTATTCAAAAATAATATATGTATATATATATTTGCGTAATGCAAAATTAATGCATTGTGCATATTTATTGCAGAGACACCCTATTTAGAAAATAAATTTTATACGCATCTTATCGCATAAATTTATTTCAACTTTAAATCAATTTTGAGAGTATCTTCTTTTTTACTAATTCTTTTTCAGCCGGAGATGATAAAAAGGGCGGGTTATCCCGCGGAGGCTCATGTTGTAACAACGGAGGATGGTTATCTCTTGACATTACACCGTATTCCAGGTGGCAAAGGTTCTCTGCCAGTACTGATACAACACGGTTTCTTAAGCTCTTCCGCCGACTGGGTCATGCTTGGCAAAGCCAAAGCACTCGGTACAATTCTTTAATCAATCTCTAAGAGATGTCTGGAGATATTATTATTGATTCTTCTTTTATTGGAAAGACGCTTAAGAGGAACTCTCGAATTTAAGCAGCAAACATGTCGAAAAAACTTTCTCTCTCTAATGAACTTTTAATTATAATATATCTTATAATGTATTTTACTTATTACAGAATATTTTTATAAAATTATAAACACATACTTTATGTATATTATAATTACACAAATTATGTATAATTATATGAATTTTAATTATATATACATCATGTTTATACAGGGTGTAACTGAAAAAACATTTGGAGCACACTATCAGATACAATAACCCAAATCTAAAAGTCCTGAACCATTTTTTATTCTGAGCTTTCTTTTCGTTGTTATACGACGTTAAAGTTAACTAATCAACGCTTGTCTATAGAGGAAAGCAGGAAAGATACGGCGGAGGTCGGAGTTCGGAGTAGCGAGACGGCTTTCCGCTGTATAGACAGGCGCTGATTAGCTAACTTTAACATTATATAACAACGAAAAGAAAGCTCAGATCAAAAAATGGTTCAGGATTTTTCGATTTGGATTGTTGTTCTGTATTTGATGGTATGTTCCATATATGTTTTTTCAGTTACGCCCTGTGTATTTAAAATTGTTTATTTAAGTTATCGAATAGTAACGAATGCATTGTAAATTAGTTTGCTGTCTTAATCTAAATGATTAAAATATATTAACATATGGAAAGATATTGATAGAAAAAAATTTATATAAGGATATTATGTGAGAAGATACTTAATTAGTATCTTAATTAGATACTTAATTAGTATCTTCCCACATAATTACATAATTATAATTATGTAATTATATAATTATAATTATAATTATAATTATGTAATTATACATACAAATATGCAATAAGTATTGCAAATCATGTTCTTTTTTGCATTTTAGCTTATCTATTAGCGGATCAGGGATACGATGTTTGGTTGGGCAACTTTCGTGGTAATACCTACTCAAGGGCGCATATTTACCTATCGCCGTCGGAATCAAAATTTTGGGATTTCAGGTATCCGCAAATAAAAAATAAAAATAATGATACTTTGAAAATGATGGAGTTGTAATAATGTCGGAATTAACTTGGCATCAAACATAAGTAGATGGATAATTATGTATATGCTTATTTATATACTTATATACTTATATATACATATACCTATATATATATGTATATATATATGTATATGTATATATATACAGGGTGTATTATTTTAAGTGATGCAGCTGAATATCTCTTAAAGTAAAATAGATTGGAAAAAATATTTCAGACAAAAGATGCATGATTTCGAGCGGGCCACATGATAATATATATATATATATATATATATATATATATATATATATATGTATATGTATATGTATATGTATATGTATCAAGAGACACGGTAGTGTCTCGCGCCAAGTCATGCGCAGCAACAGTGAGGCACCCCGTGTATCTTTACGCAAGTCGGCTAGTTGAAGAGTTCTTAGATTATCGAACCTCAATAACGGCTGAACCGATTGATGTTTTAATAAGCTTAATCGAAAGCTTGAGTTTGTTTTATATTATGAAAATATTTTTACTTTTCTTCTACGTATCCTATAAATGAAGATATTATAATCCAAAGTCGAAATGTATAAAATTTTTACTAAGAAACGTCTCCGTCGTCATCGACGCCCAAGCCCCCAATGCGCATGTGTACAAGAAGTTGTACGGTTCGAGCATTCGACATAAGATTGCGCTAGCGGCGCTTCTACTGCTTGCATCCATACCAGCTTTTGACAGATATAGGTTAATAGGTTTGCAATGCAATAGTGCAATGTTATATAGCGTAGCACGCTTTCATTTATAAAAAAGTGAAGCAACAAAATTCTTCGTAATACTCGTGGTTAGTTGGATCAGGTATTGAATACACACATATCTGATAGTAAATATATATAGAATAGAATATAAACATCTTGTCATAAATGTATAGAATATTTTCATATCTTATTTATAGAGAAAAATAAAATATTGCGGAAGTAATTTATGCTATGTGTAAAAACAAAACAAAACATCGCATTACATATAAAAATATTCTATATTTATGATAAGAAAGAGATATATGTATTTTATAGTATGTTTATTATAAGATATATGTGTGTTTGTATCCTATACCTGATTCAACTATCCACAAGTATCACAAAGAATTTTGCAGCTTTACCTTTTTATAAATGAAAGAGTGCTATATAATGTTGCAGTCTGGAAAATTTAACTTATACCTGTCAAAAGCCACTATGGATAACTGCGAGCAGTTATCGATATAGACATTCATATCAGTTAATATAGATATACACATCAAGAATACATATTTGAGTGCATTTGTCAAACGAGTGTCATATAGTTTGTCATATATTTATTTGTCATGCATTATATGCAGCTACAGATAAATATAAATAACATTGATGAAACGCAGTCTGCAAGGTTAAATTTCTATTTATCTTTTTAAATAATTTATAAATATACATTTATTTTTCAGTGGAACCAGAAGAATTTTCCAAGCTGTTGATAAGATTTTGACAAAGCCTGTGGCAAAATGTTTATTGCAAACCAACATATTGTAATCAATTCTTGTTGCGATGCTAATGCATCGCTTGAAATAGATGAAGCATGTTTTAGTATAGTTAATGAATATAATAGATCTGTTACATGGTATTTTTCCATTTGTCAGAATGCTATTTGGTATATATATTTGGCAAATAAAATTTAGTATTTAACTGACATTATCGATAATTTTGTTGTGTTTAGCATTGAGACAAAGATTGGTTACAATATGTTGGTTTGCAATAGACGTGTTGTCGCAGACTTTGTCAAAATCTTAACAGCTTGAAAAATGTTTCTATTGAAAAATTCCATTGGGAAATAAATGTATTTATAAATTTATTATAAAAATTTATAAATTATTAAAAAAAAATAACTAGAAATGGAAATAAAATATAAATAGAAATTTATAAGATTTATACATATTAATCTTACAGACTATGTTTTACTAATGTTACTTATACCTGTAGCTGCATATGATGCATGACAAATAACTATATGATGACAATCATTTGACAAATACATTTAAATACACTGTATTCCTTTTTACATCTTTTGCTTTTGATATAATCAGGATACAAGACAGATTAGTTAGATAATTTATAGCACAGCACAAGCATATAGTAATATATTTTAATTTTGATTATAGTATTTTTTTTTTAAAAGGACGTAACATTTATCACTTTTATAAAAGTACTTGATTTGTTTAATCTGTCTTGTAGATATGTAGCATACATATCATTTTTACACTAATTGCTTGTGCTGTGTATATCTGACTAGTCTGTCTCGTAGATATGTAGAATACATACATCATAAAATATATTATAATTTATATATTATAACTCATATTATAACTTTATATATAATTAGCAAGGTTTATTCTAATCTTAAATATTAAAAAAAATGAAACGTTACATTTATCAGTTTCATATCAATAAAATTAAGATCTTAAATATTTAAAAAAAGAAACATAACATCTATCACTTTTTAATTTATATTTAAATTACAATATAAGTTATAATATAATATAAATTATATAAGTTATGATGTGTGTATTCTATATATTTACGAGACAGATTAGTTAGGTAATTTATAGTATAGCACAAGCGTATAGTATCAATCAAAGAAATGAAAGAGTTGCTTTTATAATTCAGAAATATAATAGATGTATTCATTTAATCTGATTGCAGAAATAGGATAATATATAACACACAGTACAAAAAGAAATGATATAATTGCTAAAAAATACCTTTTTTAAAAAAAGTGAAAAAAAGGCGCCAAGTGCACGCGCACAAGCGCCTTTCGCTATAAAAATACTCATACAAAATAGTGTTATTTCAATTTGTTGTGAAAAATTCTTATACAAAATAGTGTTATTTTAATACAAAAACACTGTCATATCCAAACTAAAAAACTGTTTTACAAAATAGTTGTTTTAATATTCTACAAAAATAGTGATATAAAAATATTGCGCCAATTAATAAAAATTTATTTTACAAAATTCATTTATTATTATTTCTAATATTAAAAATTGCAATGTGATCAAAATAGTGGAATATATTTAAGTGAAAAAAATTTTTAATTCAAAAGATAAATTTAAGTATAAAATAACTTTTCAATTAGAGAAAAACTTGGCGCTGTTAAATTCAAAATATAAATAACACGTTAATTAGATTAGCATATATTCAATTTAGCAGCGTCAAGTTTTTCTCCAATTGAAAAGTTATTTTATACTTAAATTTATCTTTTGAATTAAAAATTTTTTTCACTTAAATATATTCCACTATTTCGATCACATTGCAATTTTTAATATTAGAAATAATAATAAATGAATTTTGTAAAATAAATTTTTATTAATTGGCGCAATATTTTTATATCACTATTTTTGTAGAATATTAAAACAACTATTTTGTAAAACAGTTTTTCAGTTTGGATATGACAGTGTTTTTGTATTAAAATAACACTATTTTGTATAAGAATTTTTCACAACAAATTGAAATAACACTATTTTGTATAAGAGTATTTTTATAGCGGAAGGCGCTTGTGCTTGGCGCCTTTTTTTCACTTTTTTTAAAAAAAGGTATATATGTATACAGGGTGTCCTAGACCACCCGTACACCCCTTTTCTTTCAAAAACTAAGCATTTTAGAGAAAAACGTTTTGAACAAAAATTGTATGGTTTTGAGGGGAACATAAGATGGTGTCATTGGTTTGACCTTGGATGGCATCGTTAAGGTCAAGTCAAGGACACCTTTAATTTCTTAAATGGAATTCCCTATTTTTTATTGCATATTCTTATAGCTTATGTCGAGAGCTTTCCAAAACCCTATAATAAAGTATTTTTTTATTAAGTACTTTTTGAGTTATTTTATATTTTAATCTGACATATTTTGATATAAAAAATAAAATATCTCGTAAAATATTTAGTTTTCGATAATCTTACCGTAATACTTTTATGTACAGAATAATGAGACAATTCAATTAGTGTAAAGAAAAAAACAAATAATTGTTTAAAAAAATACATTATAAATAATTACATACTTTTTCTTAAAAACAATTATTTTTTTTTACTAATTGATTTGTCTCATTATTCTGTACATAAAAGTATTACGGTAAGATTATCGAAAACTAAATATTTTACGAGATATTTTATTTTTTATATCAAAATATGTCAGATTAAAATATAAAATAACTCAAAAAGTACTTAATGAAAAAATACTTTATTATAGGGTTTTGGAAAGCTCTCGACATAAGCTATAAGAATATGCAATAAAAAATAGGGGATTCCATTTAAGAAATTAAAGGTGTCCTTACTTGACCTTAACGATGCCATCCAAGGTCAAACCAATGACACCATCTTATGTCCCCTCAAAACCATACAATTTTTGTTCAAAACGTTTTTCTCTAAAATGCTTAGTTTTTGAAAGAAAAGGGGTGTACGGGTGGTCTAGGACATCCTGTATATAGGGTGTCCCACAATCTCCGTACAATACTTTAATAGTGTATTCTAAAAATAAAATAGAGTCAAAAATTCTAATACAAAAATTTTGAGACTGCAATAGTTTTTGAGTTATAAACAATGAAAGTTTGCCAATGATATCGCGTAGAGCTCGCGCGCTCAGATCTGTAACTACACATAAGATAAATGTCCCAGTGGCCGGACACGTCCCAATATCCGACACATTGGAAAAAAATATTTACCATTTATTTGAACAATTATGAATGAAAATAATAATTATTGTAAAAAATACTTCAACATTTGACGATTAATTGGGGAAAAAAAGTAAACTTAATATAAAATTTTTGTATTTAAAAAAGTTGGTTAAATAAGCATGTCTAAGGTTAGGCAAAATGATGGCTGATCGTTAACAAATTCGTTAAGCGTTAGCATCTAATTAAATAGTATGAAAATTGGATATTTAATTATATTTGTGAATAAATAATTGAATATCTAATTTTAAAAATTAATTAGAAACTCTCTTTGACGAAATTCATTATAAAAATCACAATTAAAACGATATTTTTGAGCGCCCGGAGACTGGTACATTAAAAGTACCAGTAGTCCCAATCGCCGGACGCATGTGCAAATAATAATAAAAAAAGATAATAAGAAAAAAAGAGAACAAAAAGACCGTAAAAAATTAAAGAAATTGAAGAAAAGAAAACAGAGAAAGCTGAAAATGATACAAAATGAAGAAAAAATATTTTACGTGAACAGAAAAAGTCATTAAAAAAGTGTCAAAGAAAAATTAAACTTTATTTAACTAATTATATTATTATGTATTATTATTTGGTCTGTTATCTGCATGTTCACTGTTGTTAAGAAATTTAGCTTGTAAATTAAATGCTCTGTTTTAAGTTTCCAATTTAGGTAACAAATTATTTTTATAATTTTTGACAAAAATAAAATATCATTAAGTATAAATATCAATTTAAATTAGAATTGTATTTTGTCATTAAATATCTATTTATATCAATATTTCTCGTCAGCATACTACTTTTCTAGTTATGGTTGGACACTGGGACAAGTTATGTGTCCGGACACTCTGGGCCATAACCTATTTCAGCTGTCCGGCCACTGGTACATTGATGCGTTGCATTATTTATGTAAATATTTAATTAATAATTGATATATGTGGGTTCAAATAATTTTTCCCTGCTTAAGGGAATCTTAAGCTTCCGATTGAATGCAAATATTTATATTAAAAATCTTTATAATATTATAAATTGTATTATTTGTGACGACCTACGCTTAAACATCGAAACACCGATCTGTCATTTGTTATTGATTTTACAAATCAGGTAATATTGATTTTTACTGCACAGTGAGTTGATTTTATTATTTCTTAAGGTGCGAATTCATGGGACACTCGTTTCAGCGGTGTACGTGGTCACGTGACTTCGACTTGACGCTAGCGCCAAGAAAAAAAAGCTGAATTTTCTCAGCTTTAGCGTCAAGCCGTGCTGTTGGCCGTATAACGAGTTAACTTCGCTCGTCTAGTGCCAAATTAACACAAAAAAGAAACGGTACTGCATCGTGCTGTAAGAAAATACAAATGGAAAAAAATTAAAAAGGAATTTCAATATAAAATAATAATATTAGATATTTAATTAATTTAAATTTTTATTTTGAATTAATTTTTTTATTATTAAAAAGCAAAATATAAAAAATGAGAATGCAGAATATACATCTCCTCATTGATTTGGATGAAACTTCATATTGCATATTGTAATGAGTAGAATGCGAAAATAATAATTGAATTTGTTATCCAATATTATAAAAAGAGTTATAAAGCCCTCGCACAAACGAAAATATAAGGAACAGGGAACAAATATTAGAGATAAGCACTGACTTGATTTTTGTTAAAATGACTTTACAGTATTTTAAAGTAAAGTAATGTTACTTCAAAGTAACTTACAAGCTATATATATACCACATAACCTGGAAAATTGAAAGAAAAGTTACTTTAACAAAAGTCAAGTCTCCAAGTCAGTCCTTATCTCTAATATTTGTTCCTTGTTCCTTATATTTTCGATTGTGCGGGAGCCTTAATGAATTAAAGATGATACTTCTTGAGGTTAGGAAGTTTATCAGAGAGAATTTTGGCATTATTATATTTATTTAATGCAAGATCTACTTCTAATTATTCTATATTAATATTATAAATGTTTAAATTCAGTTCGATAAATAGTTATTTCATTAAATAAGCTTGATATACATATAATACATATGGTATTGACGCTATAAATTCGATACTAAATTCTTTTCATGCGTTTTTTGTAATGTAGCGTCAATTTTAATCCCTCCTCCCCCCCCCCCCCCCTCTACATTGGTAGAATACAGACTGGGGCAATCATTCTCTTATTAAAAAATAAGAATTTTTTTCCCGTTTAGCTTTCCGGAACTGCATCATTTTCAAGATATTTCATTTTTTAATACGTCAAAATTATTAAAATTTTTACAGGAAGAGTCAAGAAATAACAAATGCAGTGTGTATTGTCATAAACAATAATATCTTCCGGAAATAATCTTCAGAAATTTGGACAAAAAAAAAGTGCTTATTTTTTTACAACAGATATATTTTGTTATTTGTAGTGATATATACAGGGTGTCTGATAATAATCGCCCTACCCGTTATATGCAGGTAGAACGGGTTAAACCAAATAGGAAAGTTTTCTACTGTTTTGCGATCTTCGCAATAATTAATGAGAAATTAATTTTAAAAAATCGACCAATTTACGCGAGTATATTATCGCGCGGTGAGAAAGGACGGCTTGATATGGGCGGCATTGATATGTAATTGCTAGGACGCGAAAATCCATCGTTATGTACCGCTCGTACGTAATTGGTGTCATTTGTAGAGCATTCCTCCCAAAACTTTGTCGCGCGCCTAGTTTTGGGTTGTCTCTTCTCGCTGCGCGCTTATACTCGCGCGAATTAGTCGATCTTTTTTAATTAATTTCTAAATAATTATTACAAAAATCGCAAAATGGTAAAGGACTTTCCTGCCCGTTTTAACCCGCTCTACCTGCACATTACGGGTGGGGCGATTATTATCAGACACCCTGTATATTTATTATATTCTGTAATGGTATTATACAATGTATATGTCATTCGAATTTTTCATCAGCTATAACAAAATGGGCATCTACGATTTACCTGCGATGATTACATTTATTACAAATATGACATTGCAACCATTGCATACATACATCGGTCATTCGATGGGCACAACAACTTTTTATGTAATGGCATCAAAGCGTCCGGAAATCGCCCAAATGGTGAAAATGATGATTAGCCTCGCGCCAGCGGGCCCTGTTAAAAGCCATATAAAAAATCCGTTCACTTACGTTGCCCTCTTCTGGAGAGAAATTAAGGTCTGGTAAAAAATAATATACATGTCGACACTGTAAGAAAATAATTTATTATCGCGAAATACAATAATAATCTGTTTAAAACAATATACTTTTGTTGAAGCAAAAGAGGAATATTTTATATATCGTGTGTGTGTGTGTTCTTTTCCATGATATGTACAAACATACATAACAGTATAATATTTTAAATATTATTTTTAAATGGTAGATTTTTAAATAATATATTTCTTTAGCGTGTGAATAAAGAGATTCCAATAATTTTCAAATTACAAGCGACTGAAACTACAGGTAGCTAAAGGGAAATAATACAAAATTACATTTTTCAGCTAATTCTAAATGAAATCTTATTTTAATAGAATTTCATTAAAAAATCGTTAAAAAATAATATACGAACAATATAACGTTTTATATATTTTATCCAAAGTTAAAAAAATAATTTTGTAAAAGTTATTGTTACCGATCCTAAAAAGTAACTTATTACTGTTATTTAAAAACTAATAAGTTTTTACAATTTTAATCACTTCTTTTTATTAACACTATTATAAAACCAAGTAATATGCAGAGTACACATAAATAAAATTTACTGCTTTTTATACACAACATTTCTTACATTTTTTAAATATTAAAATATAACGGAAGCGATATAATTTTGATATTAATATTGCTATCAACATAAAGCGTACAATAACTTTGATAATTTTGAGTCTTAATATCTAAATAAAAAAAAAACATTTACAAAAACATTCAAAAAAAATTTTTTTTTATTTCTGTAAATTAAAATAAGATTTTCGTAGTCTTTTTTTTTTATAGATTTATAAATATGACCAAAAGCACCTTTCTCCGTTTAGCTTCTTTTACCGTTTAGCTTGAAGTAATTTTAATATCCAGTCACTAATTCACAAGTCAAATTCGTTCTTAACATGCAGAAATTTATAAAAATTACACGATTCAATTTAAAATAGAATTCGTTAAATTTTATTGAAATTATTTATTATACCAAAAAAATGCTACGGTTAGAAATAATGCGTTATTTCCCAACTCTAATTCTCTTTATACTGAATGGATCTCTTATAATAAAATATTGTATAAATGCGAAAGCTTCCTCTTTTAGCTTTTTTTAAAACTTCCGAAAAAATTGATTTTGGAAAACTAATACGTTTTTGCTTCACATCTTGCTCGTTTCTGCTATATACATATATTCAATCTTCGATTACAATTTTAACAAAATCTTCTTCGAGTTAAAATTAAGATCAAAGCAACTCTCAAAACTTCTTTAAATTATCTTAATTTATTAACAAATTGCTTAAAAATTTACTTATTTATTCCCAGACATACCGCCAAAACTTGAACAAGAAAGAATTACAAGTAGATTACATTTCGGATAAAAAATTTTTAATTGCAGTTGGTCATGCAATTTTTCTCCTACGATGAACTCCTTCCGCAGAGTAATCTTTTGAGATTTCTCTCGAAATACGGTTGCAACCAGAATCTCGCCCAGCAGAAGTTCTGCACCAGCCTAATATTTCCGATCACCGGTGACGATCCCGAGCAGTGTGACTACGTGAGTAGTGATTCGCGATTAAGATACAACTCCGATCGAAACTTCTGTCATCATGTTTCATTATTTGAAAATCGTGCAATCACGCTTTAGATTGGATTTTAAGTATACATTCTCGTTCCCTATTTAGGCTCTACTGCCTGTCATCCTGAGTCACTTTCCGAACGGTGCTTCGACTAAGACGCTTCTGCACTACCTACAAGCACTCCAGACGAACAAATTTCGCCAATACGACTACGGTCGCAAGAGAAATCTATTGATGTACAACTCGGCGGAACCTCCGGACTACGATCTAACGAATATAACGGTACCTATCGCATTGTTCTATGGTGCTAACGACTGGCTGATTAATGTCTCGGTAAGTACTAAAGAACGCATGTTCAGATAAAATTTCGTAGCAGGGATTTATTAATGCTAATTTTATATAAGTCAAGCCTTGTATGTAGATTCGGGAAGGTGAAGAAATCGCGCACGATAATTCATGAAAACATTTTTTCAAGGAGGTGCAGAAGCTCTCCCGCCTATTGCCCAATGTAGTGGACATGTACAAAGTGCCGTGGCCCAAATTTAATCACGCAGATTTTATATTGGCCAAGGATGCGCCCAAACTCGTATATAAAAGAATACTCAAGCTTATAAAGGGGAAAGATCCAAATAATATTATCGATGATAACATTATTGATAAATACATGATAAATACATTGATATAATGTTACATCGACAATCAAAATAAATGATGAATATTGCACATTAAATGGTGACTATTTAAATTATTCTGTTGCACATGTGGTGTGTTGTAGAGTTATATGTACACTCTTTCGTGATATGCCTGCAGTTTCTAATGCGAGAGCATTGCTGATTCTACTTCTCGCGTCTATTACTGCTTTTAATGCCTAAAAATAAAGTGACTGCGAGCGTAGTATAACATTTTGAATGCGGTATGACTTTTTGACGTTCTGTGCGTCATATCCTAGTGCAGTGTCCACGTTTTTTGGTCAGTATTTCTGGATTCTTCTGGTAACAATCGGTCTGCACTAATGGAAGTACTTTTACTTCTGTAACTGTACAATATAATTTCCTAGCCGACATATATATTTAACTGGTTTATGTGTTGCATCTTATTTGGTGCCACTTGCATTCTAATTGCATTCCTCCTCGACCTCTTACATGGAGCTATCTAGAAGAACGAACAAAATGAATTTCAAATTTAAAAAAATTTTCAAACCTTTATTTATATTTACTCGACCCGTGCTAAACGCTTGTGACTTTTCTTCGAATCAAAACAGAAACAATGAGTCAGACAAAGTAGGAGAGACGATATAGACCAAAACAGAGACAGCGTATCAACCGACCTGCTTCAAATGTAAACGCTTTGTGACAAAAAATCGGATCTGCGCCTTCTGTAAAACGTAAGCCCGATAATATTATAATATGTCGCAGCTGACTGCATCTATCTAAAGTGTCCATAGTTGAATCTAACTTAATGAAATGGATGGATGGATAAAATCAGAACAGTTGATACTTTAAACAATAAAATAGATTCTTTCGATACCAGGATGCAAACTTTTGAGATGCTCTAATGCAGTGCAATGATGCCTGTTTCACTGTTGACCAACTAAATATAAAAATTCTCGCTCCTCTCATGACTGGCAACGCCACAAAAACTTACGAAATATGACTGCCACTATGATTCGACGTGAGAAGTGGTCATTTATAAATTCTTTGTAGACTTCGTAGAATTCTTCGCAGGCACCTTTCTTGCCAGTTCTGGAGGGATTTATCCTTTCTTGGAAGCTTCGTTCCTCCTCTCCTGATATTCCTGATCATCTCCTACAGTCAGTCAAGTAAGAGCGTGTTTGGGTTAATTTGTAGAAAAATTTATTGAACAAAATTTTCAAATACGTGGGTCCATTGTACTCGATCAGAACAAAGATGCAATTGTATTAATAATGTGTCCAGTCACCACCGGCGTCGATAATTGCCTGGCATCTCCGAGGCATGCTTTCGACCAAGTTAACGGCATATTCATGCGGCAAGGACCTCCAAATGCGACGAATTTCTCTAGTTAACTGCTTCAAAGTGAATATTTTCCTTCTACGAAGCTTCTGCTTCGTGATAGTATGCGGTAGCGCACGCTTCACGGCGGGTGGTTCACCGACATGCGCCCGGCTAAAGGTTGGCACTGATTGATCATACTTTACTCAATAATAATTCCTTTATTAAGCGTTATAAAAAAAATGGTTCAGGACTTTTCGACTCAGTTTGACCCAATCTATCTCCACCTTTCGTTTGGCCACTTACTTGTCGGACACCTTGTATACTTAACACTTTTATATCTCTGTTAAATGTCAAGCTGCCTATATCTCGTTTTCGCATGTTATACCCCTTACGTCCTATATCATCCTCTCATTAAATTTGTTCTTTATTGCTTTCTACACTTTTTGCACTAGTGTACACTTTATTCATAACTTTATGTGATTATCCTTACTTTTATTTTTAATTTATTTTTAAATATTTGTATTTACGATTAGGGCAAAAGCGAATTAATGTAAGTAATAAGCACATTTTTATGTTATTTTGACGTTTTTTTATTTTTTAGCGGATAATGGAGTTTTCTCCCGGAAGCTCCTTTTTTAAATCTCTAAAATGGAGAAATATTTGTTTACTGCTAATGTAAGGTACATAATAGGAACTCAATACAATGTAATTCTTATATAAATAAATAAATAAAACCTATACTTTCACAAATAAACTCCTCAAAATTCTGTAGAATCAATAAACGTAAAAAAATAGGAGTTGAAAATAAGAGAAAAATTTCGGGATACTCGATGTTTTTAAGAATACTATCAAAAAAAGTCTTTTTACGATAATTTTTTTATTCTGTCGCAACATAGATTAGAGAGCAATGAATGTAATAAATGTTGTATAATTTCAATAAGTTATGTATATTTTCAACAAATTCATTAAAGCACTGACGTGAGTGGAACGTAAATTTTAATATTTCTCCAGTGTCGGTCGGCTTGATATGCGTGACAATTTGCACAAAATGTTGTTAACATCCGGTCTGTTTGTACAGAGTTACTTTACAAAAGTTGTTTCTTAAATTCTAATATTCTTATGCTTTGTTCTTTACTTTAGATCGCTACTCTGTTGGAAAAGTTATGTTTTTTTGTTAAAAAATATGCCGGTTAAAATTGTTGTGTTAAATATTTAACACATTCATGTGTTAATTTAATATATTGCTATTGTGTTAATTGGACTCAAATGTTAAATTATTAAAACAACTGAAAAAAGTGTTAAAATAACACAATATGCACATATTTTTATTTTACACAATAGATATATTCCGTATTATTAATGACAGGATTTATCTGTTAAAATTTACAGAAAAAAATATTGATTTTTTTCTATAATAGGAATGAAAGTGATTATAGACCGTCAATAACATTTTTCCAAGTTAATTTTATCATTAAAAATATTGATTTTTATATTGATTTTACATAAAATTTATTTCAAATTACTATGAAGTTTGCTTTCATTTTGTGTTGAAATATTAAAAGTCTTTAGTCATCATTTAACATATCCATATTGTGTTAAATTAACACAAAAATTTGTGTGGACTGTTTGGGACATGCAATATATGTGAAATTTAAGCCAAATTTTCCAACAGTGTATATAAACTGTGTTCAATATTGAATTATGCAGAAAGTTATATTATACGTAGAAAGTTACAAACCCATGAGTATATAACCATTTACCCAGGTAGCAAGGTGTCGTCATTATAACGTCATTTTAAGGTCATTTCTCGTCATATGACGTCAGTCAACTAAATAATGATGTAACACAGACGTGATATTTTTGACGACATATTTTCGTCACAGAAATAACATCATTTAATCGTCTTTTTAAGGTTATTTACTGATCAATTAACTAATATTGTAAATACGTTAATATTAAAATTAACGTATTTATATAAGGAAAATAATAAATATTTTATAATACTTATAAAGTTTACATGACTTTCTGTTCAAAACCTTTGAAAATACGGTATTATTATATTACAAAACTATGAAATATTGTTTAATATTAATAATTGAATTTGATGGGTATGTTTATCTATATCCAAAATTATTATTTATTTAATATTTCATGAAATATGTTACTGCGCGCAAACATTTCAAAACTATATAAAAAGATAGTTTATACTTCAGCCACTAGTTCATTTATTTACATATGCGACGCGCGATGCGCCCCATCTCGTATTTGAGTTTCAGTCATGAGAATTATATAAAACTTGCAAAGAGCAACTGGCAGGAGATTAAAAATGTAATTATTCCTATCAGTTTAATTTCTGATGCAATCCCAATATAGGGAATTCAGGTATCAGACTGATAGTTTAAAAATCGGGCAGATAATTATCCGAAAAAGTTAAAATTATCCGTTTATATATATATATATTAGGTGTACAACTTTGCTTCCGCCGTTTTTTTCCGAAATTCGAGACTTTATTGTAAAAAACTGGTTATACATTTATGATTCAAAGTATTGTCCATCGCTGGCCACTACTTTCGGGCAGCGTACGAATCCCGCGTTAAAAAAACTGGTCATCTTTTGAAGCGATCCACGAATCGATCCAATTTCTTACTTCTTCATAAGACCGGAAGTGCTGGTCAACCAGGCCGTGTGCCATTAATCGAAACAAGTGATAGTCAGAAGGAGCAACGTCTGGAGAATACGGCGGGTGGTGTAGGACTTCCCATCTTGCGATTAAAATGATACCAAACATGACATAAATTGGATTATTTTTAATCAATTATGTATTATGTAATTATGATTACTTATTTCATTAAAAATTATACGATTTATGTTGTGTTTAGTATCATTTTTATCGCAAGAATCTCATTAATCCATTATAATTATATTCATAATAATGACATCCAAAATGTAAGTTTCAGTTTTTATTTTATAAAATGTTTATATTTTGTACATAAGGAAAGATCCCCGATGCTGAAGAATCGACAAAAGCAAGAGCAAGAAAGAATGAAGGAGCAAGCGAGATGACAAACATCAAAGAGTTCCGAAGTCTCGCTCGCCAGGCTCCCTTTAACTGTAATCTTTGACATGTATATGTCACCTTACTATAGAAAATAAAAGTTATATCTTTCGCATTTTATATATCTGAAAATAATTGTAATGAATTAATTACATTTTTGCGATTAAAATGATACTAAATATGACATAAATCGGATTATTTTTAGTGAAATAAGTAATCATAATTTTAATTACATAATTGATTAAAAATTATCCGATTTCGTGTTTGGTATCATTTTAATTGGTAAAATATCATTAATTCATTGTAATTATTTTCGGACCAATAAGCGCAAAAAACAAAAATTTTACAGTAACGATATATAACGCGAGAGATTATAGATGAAGCAAGTCTCGCGAGCGAAACTTCGGAAGTCTTTTATGTTAGCTATCTCGCTTGCTCCTCATTTGTTCTCTCTCTCTCTCTTTCTCTGCTTGTTCTTTATTGTATTCTTTCATTCCCATTATTATAATCTTTTATTTGTTCGACGTTTATTCTTTCTATTCTTGTTTTCCTACATGAAAATAAATCAATTTATTCATCTTTATTTTATAAAGCATAAATAAGATATTGTATATTTTATAAATAAAAAAAGTATTATGTTTGTGTGCGTGTGCGTGTGTATTTTTGTATGTACATGTGTTGTATTTAACTATAGTGAAACGTAATTATGTATTGTATTAACTATAGTAAAATAAAAAAAGAAAATAACTTGTATATCTCATTTATGCCGTATAAAATAAAAATAAATAAATAAATTTACTTATTTTTATGTAGGGAGACGAGAATAGAAAGAATAAAAGTTGAGCAAATAAAAGAATATAATAATGGGAATAAAAGAATACAATAATGAACGAGCAGAGAGAGAGAGAGAGAGAGAGAGAGAGAGAGAGAGGGAGAGAGGGAGAGAGAGAGAGAGAGAGATAGAGAGAGAAGCGCGAGTAAACGCGTAAGTGAATATGCGAGGAGCATGAAGCTAAGTGATACGTAGTACATAGCGAGCGAGCGATTAGAAAGAGACAGAGCGTATGATCGAGAGAGAAAAAATACTGCAATAATGTTAGTGCGTACATCTATATTACTCTCACAAGCATGAAAGAGACAAAGATAGTACGATTATGTCTGTCCTTGTCATGTAAGATTGCAGCTCCGTCTATCGCGACATCACGCAACTAATCTACTGCTCTGTTTTACTCTTGAGCCTCGATCTCGCACACACACATATGCATGAAAGTGTTGCATCGTAAAATCTTTTTTATGAAGCTTCTAAACTCACTTCTCTAAATTCACTTATACTCTTTGATGAAATGCCGAGTGCGGGGTTTACTTATTAGCCACGTGCAGATTACAAATTTGTTATATTAAGTAAATGTTGACGGCAGAAGCCGATAACAAAACTGTAATTTTCTCATTTTTTTTTACTTTTCATATGAAATGTTAAACTCCGCATTCCGTTATTATGCATATCTTAACTGTGGAAAAGGATTTGTTGATATCTATAATCAACAAAAAGATTTTGCATTTTAACACATATTCGCATTCTGTCGGTAATCCGGCATCCTCTTAAATGTAGTGTATTTTGTGTTTTCGTATTTGGATCAGCGTCCTTCGAGATCGAATGTAGCGTCAGGCTGGCTGAACTGTAAGAGTTTTGGGAATCAAGATCAAGGGATTTATTTTATCTAGGGTTTTAGGACACGTAGTTTCGGGACGGGGCGCGGTCACTATCGAAACCACGGCATCGTGCGCTCGAACAATGAAACGGGAGAGAAGCAATATGGATGTGGTCAGAGCAAGTCGGCTTTCGTGATCGTTTCGTGATTAGAAAGCTTTCTCGCTGAAGCCGAGTCTGGCTTGGAGTGAAAACGTCAATAATATTATAAGTTACGAATATATTATTTTAACAGTTAATTATCTTTATTAGTTTTGTTGTTTTCAACAAAGAGCGTTGATCGATTATTTAATTTATTACATTAACATTTTAATATTAGACTCTTATATTAGTTCGTCCCTGACGATTCAACGCCTCGGGAGCGGCACATATATGTAATTTCTGATTTGTGCGGTATGTTATTTCAGCGCCCTTGTTTGTACGGATTAAATCGAAAATTTTTCTTTCTCTCGATTTAGCCGAAGCATATTTCCTTGTCTTGCTCATCCGTCACAACAGTCTTCTTCTTCGTTTCTGTTCTTATTTGGATATATGTTTCCAGCTGCGACTAACCATCGCAACGTATATAAGAGATCTCCAGTCTAGCATCGCCATTACCATGCTCGATATTTCGAGAGGTAGTTCTTTTATAAAATCAATTTTATTTTCGTCGTACAAGCCAAAAATAATGTCGATGGACAACAGTCTTTTAAAAAGTTTCTCCAATGTCTGCATTTTTTCTCCGTATCTTGGCGAATTCTCGCTTTATATAAACCTCGAAAGTAATGTTCACTTTCGAGAAAATTTTCCGTGACGTAGCCGCCTAGCGGCGCGGGCGCGAACTAAACAAAATAAAAATAAAAAATAAAAAACAAATTAAAAGAAGGTTATAGTGGAACCCAGAAACATGAAAGCCTCGGATCCGAGCCGGAGATAATGTTGATCCAACCGAGATAGAGAAGCATAACGACGCAAAAAAGGACTGCGATCAAATCTAAATATTAGTATCACTTTACGAACCAAAGTTTATTTTGTCAACTAGCTTATAAGAATTATTTGATCGCTTAAATGTAGTGTATTTTGTGTTTTCGTATTTGGATGAGCGTCCTTCGAGGTCGAATGTAGCGTCAGGCTGGCTGAACTGTAAGAGTTTCGGAAATCAAGATCAAGGGATTTACTTTATCTAGGATTTTAGGACACGTGGTTTCGGGACAGGGCGCGGTCACTATCGAAACCACGGCATCGCGCGCTTGACCGATGAAACGGGAGAGAAACAATATGGATGTAGTCAGTGCAAGTCGGCTTTCGTGATCGTTTCGTGATTAGAAAGCTTTCTCGCTGAAGCCGAGTCTGGCTTGGAATGAAAACGTCAATAATATTACAAGTTACGAATATATTATTTTAACAGTTAATTATCTTTATTAGCTTTGTTGTTTTCAACAAAGAGCGTTGATCGATTATTTATTTTATTACATTAACATTTTAATATTAGACTCTTATATTAGTTCGTCCCTGACGATTCAACGCCTCGGGAGCGGCAAATATTTGTAATTTCTGATTTGTGCGGTATGTTATTTCAGCGCCTTTGTTTGTACGGATTAAATCGAAAATTTTTCTTTCTCTCGATTTAGCCGAAGCATATTTCCTTGTCTTGCTCATCCGTCGCAACAGTCTTCTTCTTCGTCTTTGTTCATATTCGGATATACGTTTCCAGCTGCGACTAACCATCGCAACGTATTTAAGAGATCTCCAGTCTAGCATCGCCATTACCATGCTCGATATTTCGAGAGGTAGTTCTTTTATAAAATCAATTTTATTTTCATCGTACAAACCGAAGGTAATGTCGATGGACAAAAGTCTTTTAAAAAGTTTCTCTAGTGTCTGCATTTTTTCTCCGTATCTTGGCGAATTCTCGCTTTATATAAACCTCGAAAGTAATGTTCACTTTCGAGAAAATTTTCCGTGACGTAGCCGCCTAGCGGCGCGGGCGCGAACTAAACAAAATAAAAATAAAAAATAAAAACAGATTAAAAGAAGGTTATAGTGGAACCCAGAAACATGAAAGCCTCGGATCCGAATCGGAGATAATGTTGATCCAACCGAGATAGAGAAGCATAACGACGCAAAAAAGGACTGCGATCAAATCTAAATATTAGTTTCACTTTACGAACCAAAGTTTATTTTGTCAACTAGCTTATAAGAATTATTTGATCGCTTAAATGTAGTGTATTTTGTGTTTTCGTATTTGGATGAGCGTCCTTCGAGGTCGAATGTAGCGTCAGGCTGGCTGAACTGTAAGAGCTTCGGAAATCAAGATCAAGGGATTTATTTTATCTAGGGTTTTAAGACACGTAGTTTCGGGACAGGGCGCGGTCACTATCGAAACCACGGCTTCGCGCGCTTGTCCGATGAAACGGGAGAGAAACAATATGGATGTGGTCAGTGCAAGTCGGCTTTCGTGATCGTTTCGTGATTAGAAAGCTTTCTCGCTGAAGCCGAGTCTGGCTTGGAGTGAAAACGTCAATAATATTATAAGTTACGAATATATTATTTTAACAGTTAATTATCTTTATTAGCTTTGTTGTTTTCAACAAAGAGCGTTGATCGATTATTTATTTTATTACATTAACATTTTAATATTAGACTCTTATATTTGTTCGTCCCTGACGATTTAACGCCTCGGGAGCGGCAAATATTTGTAATTTTTGATTTGTGCGGTATGTTATTTCAGCGCCCTTATTTATACGGATTAAATCGAAAATTTTTCTTTCTCTCCATTTAGCCGAAGCATATTTCCTTGTCTTGCTCATCCGTCGCAACAGTCTTCTTCTTCGTCTTTGTTCATATTCGGATATACGTTTCGAGAAGCCTTCACTTGCGCACAGTACAATTGGACACGTTGCAATTGCACACTGTGATATTATACACATAAAGTTGCGCACCGTTCGATTGGACACATTTTAATTGCGCACAATTCGTTTGGACACATTTCATTTGCGCACCGTTCAATTAGACACGTTGTTTTTGGACACAACACATATTTTTGTATAATTTGGAATACATACACACGCATGTATGCATGTATAATTTTGAATTTTTTGACATTTATTATTAACTTTCTTTTGCGAAGAGTTTTTTTGCGCACATTTCTTTTGCGCACATTTCTTTTGCGCAATTTCTTTTGCGCACATTTCTTTTGCGCACATTTCTTTTGCGCACAGTTCGTTTGCACACTTTGCCATCCACACAACAATTATAGGGATCTCGTTTCGCGTTGTAAAGTATATGCGTGGACACAGTGGGTTCCGCCTCCCCTACGGGGGAGCTCCACTTCCGGAAGATATAACCTAACCCAAACCTATTTCTGATTTAAAACTAAAATTTATGTGCGCAAATGAACTGTGCGCGAAAGAAGTGTGCGCAAAAGAAATGTGCGCAAAAGAACTGTGTGCAAACGAAATGTGTGTAAACGAACGAACAAACATTTATTTACCAAATAAAGTTAAAAATAAATGTCAAAAAACTTCAAAATTATACATGCGTGTGTATATATTCCAAATTATACAAAAACATGTGTTGTGTCCAAAAACAACGTGTCCAATTGAGCGGTGCGCAAATGAAATGTGTCCAAATGAACTGTGCGCAAGTGAAATGTGTCCAATCGAACGGTGCGCAACTTTATGTGTCTAATATCACAGTGTGCAATTGCAACGTGTCTAATTGTACTGTGCGCAACTGAGCCTCTCCCATACGTTTCCAGCTGCGACTAACCATCGCAACGTATTTAAGAGATCCCCAGTCTAGCATCGCCAATACAATGCTCGATATTTGGAGAGGTAATTCTTTTATAAAATCAAATTTAGTTTCGTCGTACAAGCCGAAAGTAATGCCAATGTACAACAGTCTTTTAAATAGTTTTTCCAATGTCTGCATTTTTTCTCCGTATCTTGGCGAATCTTCGCTTTATATAAACCTCGAAAGTAATAAATCTCTTGATCTTGATTTCCGAAACTCTTACAGTTCAGCCAGCCTGACGCTACATTCGACCTCGAAGGACGCTCATCCAAATACGAAAACACAAAATACACTACATTTAAGCGATCAAATAATTCCTATAAGCTAGTTGACAAAATAAACTTTGGTTCGTAAAGTGATACTAATATTTAGATTTGATCGCAGTCCTTTTTTGCGTCGTTATACTTCTCTATCTCGGTTGGATCAATATTATCTCCGACTCGGATCCGAGGCTTTCATATTTCTGGGTTCCACTATAACCTTCTTTTAATTTGTTTTTTATTTTTTATTTTTATTTTGTTTAGTTCGCGCCCGCGCCGCTAGGCGGCTACGTCACGGAATATTTTCTCGAAAGTGAACATTACTTTCGAGATCTATATAAAGCGAGAATTCACCAAGATACGGAGAAAAAATGCAGACACTGGAGAAACTTTTTAAAACACTGTTGTCCATCGACATTACTTTCGGCTTGAACGACGAAAATAAATTTGATTTTATAAAAGAACTATCTCTCGAAATATCGAGCATGGTAATGGCGATGCTAGACTGGAGATCTTTAAATACGTTGCGATGGTTAGTCGCAGCTGGAAACGTATATCCGAATATGAACAAAGACGAAGAAGAAGACTGTTGCGACGGATGAGCAAGACAAGGAAATATGCTTCGGCTAAATCGAGAGAAAGAAAAATTTTTGATTTAATCCGTACAAGCAAGGGCGCTGAAATAACATACCGCACAAATCAGAAATTACAAATATTTACCGCTCCCGAGGCGTTGAATCGTCAGGGACGAACTAATATAAGAGTCTAATATTAAAATGTTAATGTAATAAAATAAATAATCGGTCAACGCTCTTTGCTGAAAACAACAAAACTAATAAAGATAATTAACTGTTAAAATAATATATTCGTAACTTATAATATTATTGACGTTTTCACTCCAAGCCAGACTCGGCTTCAGCGAGAAAGCTTTCTAATCACGAAACAATCACGAAAGCCGACTTCCTCTGACCACATCCATATTGCTTCTCTCCCGTTTCATCGGTCAAGCGCGCGATGCCGTGGTTTCGATAGTGACCGCGCCCTGTCCCGAAGCTACGTGTCCTAAAATCCTAGATAAAGTAAATCCCTTGATCTTGATTTCCGAAACTCTTACAGCTCAGCCAGCCTGACGCTACATTCAACCTCGAAGGACGCTCATCTAAATACGAAAACACAAAACACACTACATTTAAGGGGATCCAAAATTACCGACAAAACGCGAAATTCGTTTCAAGTGAAAATCTTTTTTTTGGCTACACAGATTGATAAATCCTTTTCCACAGTTAAAGTATTGATAATAACGAAGGCGGAGAGCTATATTTCATATAACAAATCAAAGAAAAGTTAAACAATTACAGTTTTGTTATCGACTTCTTGCGTCAAGTCGTAAAAATTTTTATTTAATATAAAAGTTCTGCAGTTTGTTCGTGCACAAGATATAGCTCCCCGCCTCGGGATAACATGAAGGAATATTAGTGAACTCTTAGAAATAAGTTTATTAGTCTAATAAAAAAGATTTTCACTCGAAATGCTTTCATGCATATGTGTGCGTGCGAGATTGAGGCAAAAGAATAAAACAGAGCAGTAGATTAGTTACGCGATGTCGCGATAGATAGAGTGGCAATCCGTTCACTTGACAAGGACATACAATCCTTCTATCTTTGTTTGTTTCATACGAAGAGTAATATACATGTATATACACTAACATTGTTGCAGTCTTTCGTATGTTTGTTCTCTCGATCGTGCACTCATTTTGTCTCTTTCTCGCTGACTATGTATCGCTCACTTTCATGCTTCTCACACATTCGCTTACACGTTTACTTGCGCATTTCTCTCTGATTCTCTCTTTGCTAGTTTATAAACATATTTTTTTCGTATAATTATTATTTTTTATGTTCTTGTCTCCATAAAAATAAATATTTGCAATTTCTCTTCTATAGCATACATGAAATATGCAATAAGTTACTTTCTCCATTTTGTTATTCTGAATACACATCAATCAAATATAACTTATATATATTTTTATATTTGCTATAAAAATCATCTTTATGACAATTATTATTTACAGATATTCGAATCAATAAAAGAGTTTTATTATGTTATCATACAGGCATGTATATAAAGCATACAAATAAAGCATTTTCGACCTTACATATAATAAATTTGTCTAAAAAAGCAATTTTTGTTCTAAAACAAAAATTTTTAATTTTATTCTTACATTACACGTCGAAGTAATTTAGTAATTCTGCACACATGCATATTTGATAATATAAATTGGTAAAATATCTATCAAACTTTCTTTTCGGTTCGCATAAGCTGTAAAATGTGATTGTCATAAAAATGTAAGGAAAACATCGCATAGATTGCATAAAATAGCAAAACAGGAAAAAGTAATTTTGTTGTATATTTTAGACATACCATGAAATGAAAAATTAGTACATAATGTATATATATATATATATATATATATATATATACAGGGTGTGTCGAAAGTCTGGATACACTCAAATATCTCGTAAACATTGCATTTTAGAGAAAAATATTTCAGACAAAAGTTGTAAGGCTTAAAAAGACACAATCAACGGTAATAGCTGTTTGACCTTGGATGGCGTTGGCAAGGTCAGATCAAGGTCAAATTGAATTTTTTAAATGGAATTGGCTACTTTTTATTACATATTCTTGTAGCTTATCTCGAGAGCTTTTCAAAACACTATAATAAAGCATTTTTCCATTAAGTACTTTTTGATATTATTTTATATTTTAATCTGACATATTTTGATATAAAAAATAAAATATCTCGTAAAATATTTAGTTTTCGATAATCTTACCGTAATACTATTATGTACAGAATAATGAAACAAATCAATTAGTATAAAGAAAAAAACAAATAATTGTTTAAAAAAATACATTGTAAATAATTACATACTTTTTCTTAAAAACAATTATTTTTTTTTTACTAATTGAGTTGTCTCATTATTCTGTACATAAAAGTGTTACGGTAAGATGATTGAAAACTAAACATTTTACGAGATATTTTATTTTTTATATCAAAATATGTCAGATTAAAATATAAAATAACTCAAAAAGTACTTAATGAAAAAATACTTTATTATAGTGTTTTGAAAAGCTCTCGAGATAAGCTACAAGAATATGCAATAAAAAGTAGGCAATTCTATTTAAAAAATTCAATTTGACTTTGATCTGACCTTGGCAACGCCATCCAAGGTCAAACAGCTATTACCCTTGATTGTGTCTTTTTAAGCCTTACAACTTTTGTCTGAAATATTTTTCTCTAAAATGCAATGTTTACGAGATATTTGAGTGTATCCAGACTTTCGACACACCCTGTATATATATATAATGATTTGTAATTAGATGTTTATTTTATCTTTTATTGTATCTCTATTTGTCTTTATCTATCTTTATCTCTCTTTTCACTTCTATCGTTGCATGCTTATAGCTTCTGCATAAAACGGAAACGTTGTTATATACAGGGTGCGGCATTTATAGTGACGCAGGCATATTTTTCGGAAACGAAGTGAGATATCAAAAAATGTTTCAGACAAAAGTTGCATGGTTTCGAGGGGGCCACATGATAAAAATATGGATTTGACCTTAAGTGGTCTTTTCAAGGTGAGGTCAATGTGGTCGATGTTTTCTTAAATGGAACTCCCCATTTTTTACTACATATTCTTATAGCTTATCCCGAGAGCTTTCCAAAACACTATAATAAAGTATTTTTTTATTAAGTACTTTTTGAGTTATTTTATATTTTAATCTGACATATTTTGATAAAAAAAATAAAATATCTCGTAAAATATTTAGTTTTCGATAATCTTACCGTAATACTTTTATGTACAGAATAATGAGACAAATCAATTAGTAAAAAAAAATAATTGTTTTTAAGAAAAAGTATGTAATTATTTACAATGTATTTTTTAAAACAATTATTTGTTTTTTTCTTTACACCAATTGATTTGTCTCATTATTCTGTACATAAAAGTATTACGGTAAGATTATCGAAAACTAAATATTTTACGAGATATTTTATTTTTTATATCAAAGTATGTCAGATTAAAATATAAAATAACTCAAAAAGTACTTAATAAAAAAATACTTTATTATAGTGTTTTGGAAAGCTCTCGGGATAAGTTATAAGAATATGTAATAAAAAATGGGGAGTTCCATTTAAGAAAACATCGAGCACATTGACCTCACCTTGAAAAGACCACTTAAGGTCAAATCCATATTTTTATCATGTGGCCCCCTCGAAACCATGCAACTTTTGTCTGAAACATCTTTTGATATCTCACTTCGTTTCCGAAAAATATGCCCGCGTCACTATAAATGCCGCACCCTGTATATATAATATATATATAATATATATAATATATATATAATACATAATATACATATAATATATATATAATATATATATAATATATATAATATATATATAAAACAACGTTTCCGTTTTATGCAAAAGCTACAAGCATGCAAAGATAGAAATGAAAAGAGAGATAAAGACAAATAAAGACAAATAGAGATACAATAAAAGATAGAATAAACATCTAATTACAAATCATTATATATATATATATATATATATATATATATATATATATATATATATCATATATATATACATTATGTACTAATTTTTCATTTCATAGTGTGTCTAAAATATACAATAAAATTACTTTTTCCTGTTTTGTTATTTTATGCAATCTATGCGATGTTTTCCTTACATTTTTGTGACAATCACATTTTACAGCTTATGCGAACCGAAAAGAAAGTTTGATAGATATTTTACCAATTTATATTATCAAATATGCATGTGTGCAGAATTACTAAATTACTTCGACGTGTAATGTAAGAACAAAATTAAAAATTTTTGTTTTAGAACAAAAATTGCTTTTTTAGACAAATTTTTTATCTGTAAGGTCGAAAATGCTTTATTTGTATGCTTTATATACATGCCTGTATGATAACATAATAAAATTCTTTTATTGATTCGAATATCTATAATAATATATATATATAACAACGTTTCCGTTTTATGCAGAAGCTATAAGCATGCAAAGATAGAGTGAAAAGAGAGATAAAGACAGATAAAGACAAATAGAGATACAATAAAAGATAGAATAAACATCTAATTACAAATCATTTTATAGAAATACAATTAATAAAATATGATAAATTGGAATGCTAACGTAGGAATAAATGAAATGGAAAAGGAATAAGAAATATAAATAAATAAATAGAGAGAGAAATACTGAAATATTTAATAAAATCATTTATTTTATAAATGTGTGTGTGTTTGTGTGTGTGTGTACGGTATGTGTATCTAAAAAAAAATTCAATTAGGAACATCAAGTTGCATACAAAAAATATAAAATTACTTATTTATTCTTTCTGTTACTCTAAATATTCCTTATACTATTTCTTATATTATTAGTATAAATTTATATTACTAAAACTTATAAAATATTTAAATATTATTAAAATAAGGCATGTATCTGGATGCGGGCACATATGTAGATGGTGCGGGCACGTATCCAGATGCGGGCGGCGCGGCCACGCATCCGGATGGTCCGAACGGTGCAGCCATATATCCGTATGGTGTGGGTGGTACTACCACGTATTCGGGTGGTCCGGATGGTGCAGCCATATACACGGATGGTCCGGGCGGTGCAGGCATATATCCAGATAATCCGGGCGGTGCAACCATATATCCGGATGGCGTGGGTGATGCGCCCACGTATCCGGATGATGCGGGCGGTACCAGCACGTATCTGGATGGTATGGCAGGCGCGGGCACGTACGCAGGTGCATAACCTGGCGTCGTCGACATATATGCAGACGTATTTTTCTTCTGCTTCTTTCTTTCGCGGTTCACCGCCCGCCTTACTGCTTCATTTATGCGCTGAAAAAAGAAATTAAAATATTAGTATTTTTTTTACACATATTTATATATATATATATATATATATATATATATATATATGTATGTATGTATATATACATATCTATAATATATGTTACTATATGCATATGTATGCTCCCGCATATTTTATGCACATACACATACATATATGTATACTATTCGAAAAAGACCAAAAAATTTATGTGCATATATATCGATAAATAAAGGAAACAAACAATATTATAATCGGATAAATTATTGGCGCCGTTACCAATGTCGCGTGAGACACACACACAATTCATATATACATTAATCCGATCACGATATTGTATATTTATTTTCTTATAAATATGATTTATAATAAAACTAACCTTTTTAACGTTTCGGTCCCTTCCCGGGTTCGGTCCCATCGCTCTTGCGATCCTCGTCGACGTCGACACCGTCGCCACTCGCGGGTCGGTCGCTGCTAGCGGTGACGTCGCCGCCGATAACTTTTTCATTCTCGGCAACGGCGGCATCGACGTCGACGTCGACGCTGTCGCCGTGGCCACTCGCGGGTCGGCCGCTGCTAGCGGTGACGTCGCCGCCGATAACATTTTTATTCTCGGCAACGACGGCATCGACGTCGACGTCGACGCCGTCGGCGTGGGCACTCGCCGGTCCACCGCTGCTAGCGATGACGTCGTCGCTGTCATCGCCTTTGTCGGCGTCGGCATTGATGTCGGTGTTGTCTGCGTCGTCGTCGTCGTCGTCGGCGTCGACGCTGTCATCATCGCCGTCGTATATCTCGTCATCATCGCCGTCATCGCCGTCGCCGCCGTCGCCGCCGTCGCCTTCCACTTCGATTTCACCGAAGGCAAACCTCCTTCGCTTTTTGCTGCAATGAAAAATATATTATATGTCAATTTTTACATTTTTTGTTTGCAGAGAGAGAGAAAGAGAATGAGAGAAAGGAGAGAAGAGAGACAAGAGAGGAGAAAGGAGAGACAAGAGAAAAAAGAATAACAGAAAGAGAGAGAGAGAAAGAGAGAGAGAGAGAGAAGGAGGGAGGGAAAATATAATAATATATAAATTTACATTGAATCAAATACTTACATCGCTTATTTTTGCTCGACATTTTCATGTGGTCCGTTTCGATGTTCGATGCCACTTGTTCAACGAATCAAGAACAAATGATTTTCTAGCTGATTCTGAGCACGTGCGACGTTGCTATATATTTCACTGACAAATACGAATCGCGACACAGACAATAATCCATGTGTTAGTGTAAACGCATATACGAAACGAACGAAAGAAAACAAGGAAAGAACCACTATTGAATCACTAATTGAAGAATGATGACATTATCGACCGTTTTAACTGCACACAGGATAACAAATAAGAACATATTCTATATCTTATTATTACCGACAATGGAAAGTTGAACATACAGTAAAAAAGATGTGGAAAATAAAATAATAATATATGCATTTTGTACTGTGAAATAAAAAGATTCATTTTTAATGAAGAAAATAATCTATGAATTATATATATCATATATTAATTATATGTATATAATTAATATACATATAATATATAATATATGATATATAATATGATACATTATTTTACATGTATGCAAATTACCAATTATGTTAAATATAAACTATAATGGGCTATAATATAAATAAAATAATATATAAACAAATTAATATATATGAAACTATCGTACATGGCTATTTAAATGTCTCTGAAACGTTATTGACAGAGATTAAACTATATTATTATATCTTTTATTATTAATAAATATCTTTTTTGATTTATTTTCTTTTTCTCTCTCTAATATTTCTTAATAATTTTCTTTCATTTACACAAGTACCCGAGTAGCAGGAGTGACGATGTCAAAAGATGTATCAAAAAGATGTGATTATGACATTGAAATACGTCATTATAAATGTCACTCTACCACTTTTGGAATAGATATTAAATTTAATTTCACACACACATACACGCACGCACGCACGCACGCACACACATACACACACACACATATTTTAATATTAAAATTGTTATATCTGATAACGCACAATACGATTGTGTATTTTATTAAGGCATTTATATACACATTTTTTAATGTATGCTTATATGTACACAATTTTCACATGAATACATAACTACAAGATATTTTCAAATAAAAGATTTCTCTCATAGCATAATATAAATCAATAAAGATAACAATTAAAGTAATTAAAAGAGGAAACAAAAAATTTAATGCAACAAAACATATATATATTTTATTTTCTTTTTGTCAATTCAGAATATTAGTTTGCACGTATTCTTCTCATGCAAAAATTTTTTTGGAATTGCTTTCTTTAACATCATAAAATTACACATTTTGTCAAATATTTTTTTTTTAATTTGTGGTAGTTTTGGATTAAACCCTCTCCAGATTCAATAATAACTGAAGAGAGAGATAGAGAGAGAGAGAGAGGAGGGGAAAGAGGGAGAGGGGGAAAGAGGGTGTGAGAGAGAGAGGGAGGGAGGGGGAGAGAGGGAGAGGGAGAAGGGAGAGAGAGAGAGAGAGAGAGCCGTACCATTCAGAATGTAAATTGTCTTATGTATATATGTAGTATGCAACATAGGATAATGGAACTGCAGTGGAAAGCATATATTGCCAACCGTGCTATGCAACATTTTTTATGTAACGAATGGAAATTTGATAATACAAATAGTCAAAATCTAATTAGGCCAATCAATTTAAACATAAATAAAGACATTTGTTTGGATAGTAATGAATTTTGGATGATTCATAAAGATGGCGCCTCTAGTCAAGAATCCGATAAGATCTATTAAAAAAGGGGTCGGGACAAGCCGCCATCTTGTTTTTTAGGGGTTTGAAAACGGTTTTTGCAGAATATCTCGTTTCCAGTTGATTTTTCGTTAAAAA
The DNA here is from genome assembly GCA_009859135.1 of Formica selysi. Lineage (NCBI taxonomy): Eukaryota > Metazoa > Arthropoda > Insecta > Hymenoptera > Formicidae > Formica > Formica selysi. The sequence goes on along the minus strand of WHNR01000079.1, from coordinate 143,293 downwards.
TAGTTATTATCAATCTTATAGAGAAAAAAATTATCTACGACTTTTGTCTAAAACTCTTTTTTATGCGGTAAATAGTTATATATTGGGACTTCTACGCAGTACTGTCAGCCTTTGTAGTTTCACCTATACAGCAATTGGTTTGAGATATACGTTTAACTTTGATTTTCTCGAAAACTATCACTCGTACGGTAAAAATGAATAGAACATAAAATGTTTATCTCTGTGAGATCTAAAACTTTTGTTTAAAACATTTATCATGATTTTCCGTATTTACTGAGATAAGCGTAAAAAACTATAATTTTTATGGGTTTTTCATGGTTTTCACCATGAAAATCAAATAGTCGCCAATTTTCACTATGATATTCGTAATCAGCGCATCAAAATACGTGAGAATACTGAGTTTCAAAAAAATCGGGGGTGAGTACTTTTCGGAATTACACCCATTAATTGTTCATTTGTAAAATGGGTAATTATTTACTATAACGGACCCAGCTCCAATGACGTTGACCTTGACATATGTTGTCAAGGACATAATCCTGAGTAACATTTCCTTATAACTTAATCGGCGGTCATTGTTTATTAAAAAATTATTAACAAATAAAGTTTGAGAAATAAAACGTAATTTTTACATGAGTTTGTAATTTCCACGCAAGAAGCGAGGTCCATCCGCATCAGGACGTTGTATAACTCAAATCAAATTTTCAGAAATAGGTTTGAGTTAAGTTATATCTTCCGGAAGTAGAGCCCCCCGTAGGGGGGCGGAACTCACTGCGTTCACGCATATACTTTCCCATTCACACAACAATCGTGAGGTGAACCTCGCTTTGCGTTGTAAAGTATATGCGTGGACACAGTGGGTTCCGCCCCCCCTACAGAGGGGCTCCACTTCCGGAAAATATAACCTAACCCAAACCTATTTCTGATTTAAAACTAAAATTTGGTGTGGATTACGTTGTATAACTCAAACCAAATTTTCAGAAATAGGTTTGAGTTAGGTTATATCTTCCGGAAGTGGAGCCCCCCCGTAGGGGGTGCGGAACTCAATGCGTTCACGCATACACTTTCCCATCTACACAACGATTCTGGGCTGAACCTCGCTTTGCATTGTAAAGTATATGCATGGACACAGTGGGTTTCGCCCCCCCCCCCTACGGGGGGGCTCCACTTCCGGAAGATATAACCTAACCCAATTCTATTTCTGATTTAAAACTAAAATTTGGTGTGGGTTAGATTGTATCTTCCGGAAGTGGAGCTCCCCCCGTAGAGGGGGCGGAACTCACTGCGTTCACGTATACACTTTCCCATCCACACAATAATTCTGGGCTGAACGTCACTTCGCATTGTAAAGTATATGCATGGACACAGTGGGTTCCACCCCCTCCCTACGGGGGGGGGGCTCTACCTCCGAAAAATATAATCTAACCCAAATCTATTTCTGATTTAAAACTATAATTTGATTCAAGTTACGTTATATAATTTCTAAAAAATTACCTTTTTTTAAAAAAAGTGAAAAAAAGGCGCCAAGTGCACGCGCACAAGCGCCTTTCGCTATAAAAATACTCATATACAAAATAGTGTTATTTCAATTTGTTGTGAAAAATTCTTATACAAAATAGTGTTATCTTAATACAAAAACATTGTCATATCCAAACTAAAAAACTGTTTTACAAAATAGTTGTTTTAATATTCTACAAAAATAGTGATATAAAAATATTGCGCCAATTAATAAAAATTTATTTTACAAAATTCATTTATTATTATTTCTAATATTAAAAATTGCAATGTGATCAAAATAGTGGAATATATTTAAGTGAAAAAAATTTTTAATTCAAAAGACAAATTTAAATATAAAATAACTTTTCAATTAGAGAAAAACTTGACGCTGCTAAATTGAATATATGCTAATCTAATTAACGTGTTATTTATATTTTGAATTTAACAGCGCCAAGTTTTTCTCTAATTGAAAAGTTATTTTATATTTAAATTTGTCTTTTGAATTAAAAATTTTTTTCACTTAAATATATTCCACTATTTTGATCACATTGCAATTTTTAATATTAGAAATAATAATAAATGAATTTTGTAAAATAAATTTTTATTAATTGGCGCAATATTTTTATATCACTATTTTTGTAGAATATTAAAACAACTATTTTGTAAAACAGTTTTTTAGTTTGGATATGACAGTGTTTTTGTATTAAGATAACACTATTTTGTATAAGAATTTTTCACAACAAATTGAAATAACACTATTTTGTATATGAGTATTTTTATAGCGAAAGGCGCTTGTGCGCGTGCACTTGGCGCCTTTTTTTCACTTTTTTTAAAAAAAGGTAATTTTTTAGAAATTATATCATTTCTTTTTTTACTGTGTGTTATATATTATCTTATTTCTGCAATCAGATTAAATGAATACATCTATTATATTTCTGAATTATAAAAGCAACTCTTTCATTTCTTTGATTGATACTATACGCTTGTGCTATACTATAAATTACCTAACTAATCTGTCTCGTAAATATATAGAATACACACATCATAACTTATATAATTTATATTATATTATAACTTATATTGTAATTTAAATATAAATTAAAAAGTGATAGATGTTATGTTTCTTTTTTTAAATATTTAAGATCTTAATTTTATTGATATGAAACTGATAAATGTAACGTTTCTTTTTTTTTTAATATTTAAGATTAGAATAAACCTTGCTAATTATATATAAAGTTATAATATGAGTTATAATATATAAATTATAATATAATTTATGATGTATGTATTCTATATATCTACGAGACAGACTAGTCAGGTATACACAGCACATGCAATTAGTGTAAAAATGATGTGTATGCTACATATCTACAAGACAGATTAAACAAATCAAGTACTTTTATAAAAGTGATAAATGTTACGTTCTTTTTAAAAAAAATACTATAATCAAAATTAAAATATATTACTATATGCTTGTGCTGTGCTATAAATTATCTAACTAATCTGTCTTGTATCCTGATTATATCAAAAGCAAAAGATGTAAAAAAGAATACAGTGTATTTAAATGTATTTGTCAAATGATTGTCATCATATAGTTATTTGTCATGCATCATATGCAGCTACAGGTATAAGTAACATTAGTAAAACGTAGTCTGTAAGATTAATATGTATAAACCTTATAAATTTCTATTTATATTTTATTTCCATTTCTATTTATTTTTTTTTAATAATTTATAAATTTTTATAATAAATTTATAAATACATTTATTTTTCAATGGAATTTTTCAATAGAAACATTTTTCAAGCTGTTAAGATTTTGACAAAGTCTGCGACAACACGTCTATTGCAAACCAACATATTGTAACCAATCTTTGTCTCAATGCTAAACACAACAAAATTATCGATAATGTCAGTTAAATACTAAATTTTATTTGCCAAATATATATACCAATTAGCATTCTGACAAATGGAAAAATACCATGTAACAGATCTATTATATTCATTAACTATACTAAAACATGATTCATCTATTTCAAGCGATGCATTAGCATCGCAACAAGAATTGATTACAATATGTTGGTTTGCAATAAACATTTTGCCACAGGCTTTGTCAAAATCTTATCAACAGCTTGAAAAATTCTTCTAGTTCCACTGAAAAATAAATGTATATTTATAAATTATTTAAAAAGATAAATAGAAATTTAACCTTACAGACTGCGTTTCATCAATGTTATTTATATTTATCTGTAGCTGCATATAATGCATGACAAATAAATATATGACAAACTATATGACACTCGTTTGACAAATGCACTCAAATATGTATTCTTGATGTGTATATCTATATTAACTGATATGAATGTCTATATCGATAACTGCTCGCAGTTATCCATAGTGGCTTTTGACAGGTATAAGTTAAATTTTCCAGACTGCAACATTATATAGCGTAGCACTCTTTTATTTATAAAAAGGTGAACCTGCAAAATTCTTTGTGATACTTGTGGATAGTTGAATCAGGTATAGGATACAAACACACATATATCTTATAATAAACATACTATAAAATACATATATCTCTTTCTTATCATAAATATAGAATATTTTTATATGTAATGCGATGTTTTGTTTTGTTTTTACACATAGCATAAATTACTTTCGCAATATTTTATTTTTTTCTATAAATAAGATATGAAAATATTCTATACATTTATGACAGAATGTTTATATTCTATTCTATATATATTTACTCAGATATGTGTGTATGTGTGTGTGTGTGTGTGTATTCAATACCTGATCCAACTAACCACGAGTATTACGAAGAATTTTGTTGCTTCACTTTTTTATAAATGAAAGCGTGCTACGCTATATAACATTGCACTATTGCATTGCAAACCTATTAACCTATATCTGTCAAAAGCTGGTATGGATGCAAGCAGTAGAAGCGCCGCTAGGGCAATCTTATGTCGAATGCGCGAACCGTACAACTTCTTGTACACATGCGCATTGGGGACTTGGGCGTCGATGACGACGGAGACGTTTCTTAGTAAAAATTTTATACATTTCGACTTTGGATTATAATATCTTCATTTATAGGATAGGTAGAAGAAAAGTAAAAATATTTTCATAATATAAAACAAACTCAAGCTTTCGATTAAGCTTATTAAAACATCAATCGGTTCAGCCGTTATTGAGGTTCGATAATCTAAGAATTCTTCAACTAGCCGACTCGCGTAAAGATACACGGGGTGCCTCACTGTTGCTGCGCATGACTTGGCGCGAGACACTACCGTGTCTCTTGATAACTCAAACCAAATTTTCGTTCCGAATCTGACTTTAACTTTAAATATCTTAAAAATTATAAGAGGCCGCCGATTAAGTTATAAGGAAAAGTTACTCAGGATTATGTCCTTGACAACATATGTCAAGGTCAACATCATTGGAACTGGGTCAGTTATAGTAAATAATTACCACCGTCATTGCAATTGGTATGCTATGGATGATATATAAATGCATATGCTTTTACGATATAAATACAATATAAATTATACGATTTATTAAACATTTTAAAAAGAAAAAAAAGCTACTAATTTATCAAAATTGGGCAATTTTTATAAATCAGTTATCTTTTCTCTCTCTCTGAAATTTTTAATAATTTGTATAATTTATATTTATATTGTATTTATATTGTAATTATATTCTATAACTGTATTTGTTGTATAACAATATAACTGTAATTTATAAAACTTAAAGTAAAAATTAAAGCATATATAGACAATTAAAGCACATATGTAAACAAATGCAGTAATATTATATTTAAATTTTCTTTCTTTTTCTTTTCCCTTTTCCATTCCATTATACATAAGAAAAATATGCCCAAATTTATTTCTGTATGTACAAACTTTACTTTATTTGTTTCACTAAAGTAACATATATATGTGCACGTAGAATTCATGATCGAAGAAGTTCAGATTATCGTATTTAATGTAGCTTTTTCTGATTGTACAATTTAATTGTTAACAACTTTTTAATAAACAACAAACGATGGCTAAAATCTCTTAGATGTTACTCAGGGTCACCTAACCTTGATAACATATATCAAAAAGAAAGTCATGGGATATTAGTTCCCTAATATGCATATTTATTTAGTACCGGTGCTGCTTTCAATGTCTGCTTTCCAAAAACATGTTACGCCAGCGTAATGTCCTCTCCCTCTCCCCTCTCCCCTCTCCCTCTCCCTCTCCCCTCTCCCCACACCCCTCTCCCTCTCCCCTCACCCCTCTCCCTCCCCCTCTCCACTCTCCCCTCCCCCACACCCCTCTCCACTCTCCCCTCCCCCACACCCCTCTCCACTCTCCCCTCACTCCCTCTCCACTCTCCCCTCCCCTTCCCCCTCTCTGCCCCTCTCCCTCCCTCTCCCTCTCATTCTCCCATCCTCTTTCTCTAAATTTAAAAAAGGAATACTCAAAGGAATTATTGTACATAAGCGATGTAAATGCCCCTTGAGAAAATCGCTTTGCATATGTGCGTGACAGCGTACGTATGTGAGCGTCTGAAATCAATGATGAAGAATGAAAAATGTCACAATTCTGGTATACGGTTATCATCTTTCAGGATTGACTGCACCAATTTTATTCAAACTGGTCGCAATCGAAAGCTTGCATCCACATTGTATTGTACAAATAAATTAGTGTAAAAGAAAACAAATAATTGTTTTAAAAAATACATTATAAATAATTACATACTTTTTTTTGAAAACAATTTTTTTTTATATCAATTGATTTGTCTCATTATTCTGTACATAAAATTATTACGGTAAGATTATCGAAAACTAAATATTTTACGAGATATTTTATTTTTTATATCAAAATATGTCAGATTAAGATATAAAATAACTCGAGAAATACTTAATGAAAAAATACTTTATTATAGTATTTTGAAAAGCTCTCGAGATAAGCTACAAGAACATGCAATAAAAAAATAGGGTGTTCCATTTAAGAAAACATCGACCACATTGACTTCACCTTGAAATGGTGACTCAAGGTTAAGTCCATATTTTTATCATGTGGCCTCCTCGAAACCATGGAACTTTTGTCTGAAACATTTTTCCATACCTTTCATATTTTTTGAGATATTTGCCTGGGGCGATTAAAATGAAACACCCTGTGTATGTATATATGTATATATGTATATATATATATATATATACAGGGTGTTTCATATATAAACACTGTTCAAAAAAATTATGGCATAGAAAATATTTGTCGAAAATTGGCCAACTTTGACTGCCGATCACTTCGCGAAAAATTATCGTAGACGAATGATTTTTTTTCAATGAAGCTTGACTGGAAGCCATAGTGGAGCCATGGCAAAAGTGTTTGTGGACACACACACGCACGCGCACGCACGTTTTTCAGCTCCTGGCTCGTGTTTTGACCAGTCATTAAACCCGCCGGCCGGTACTTGGCCCAAACATCAAAGGCCAACGGTAATGTTGAAGGTCTGTAACTTTACAAAAAAAATCGTAGCGACTTCGCTTTTTTTCAAATTGAAGTGGAGAATTTGAACTTTATGACGATGCAAACGGCGTCTCCGAAAAAAATTTTTTCACGTCTGTGCATTCCGTCAAACTTTGCAATTTTCAGTATGCCAAACATGCCCTCAGATTTCAGGGGTTACAAGAAGGGGGTGCATCGCATGCAAAAATGGAGGTACATTCTTAAAGTAGAGACTTCAAACTTCATTTTGAATGCAAATGTTTTATATATCAAGATTAATCGGGATTGGTACGAATCGTCTTGCTAAAATAAATGAAAGATGATTGAAATTCATATAAATTATGATTTAATTATTGTTACATCATTATATCGTTACAGTTATCGTTACGGTTATCTTATCAATATATATTAATAATCAGGAGTCAAACACATCCGCATTACGTAAATCAAAAAGTTCGACAAGGTTATCGGCGCATCAATGTGACTCTGCGTCATTTAATGTTAAAATAGAATTTCATGCAATATTTTATTTATCGTGCGGTTTGCAAAATTGTCTAATAAAATAACATCTCAAGTAATGTATGTTGCTATTATTATGATTCATATACGTCACTGATTAGTTTTAATTAGTTATATTTTTCATATAGTTGTAAGTACATACTGATTTGCTTAAATAATTAAAAGTTGTCTAAAATTTATATTAATAATAATTTAAATAGGGAGGGAAAAATGGTGATTGGGGAAGAGATAGTTGGGGCATGTGCTCGTAGGGAAAGGCGAGGGAAGTTGGTGTAGAGAGGAAGGAATTGGAGCGGAGAAAAGGAGTAAGAAGAGTGGAAAGGGAGGAGCAGTTGTGAGTGAAGGGAACAAAGTGGAAGGATGATTATAGAAGAAAGAAGGATACAAAGGAGTGTAGCAGATTTGAAGGTTAGAAGGATGAAAAAAGAGAGAGAAGATGGATAGAAGGAGAAAGGCTGAGAGGAAGAGGAAGGACGAGAGGTCGATAAGAAAGAGGAAAGTTAGATAAGATAGGGCACAAAGGAACGAGGAGAGTTGAATGAGAAAATCCGAGAGGTGGCGCCGAATGTAGGTAAGGAACTAGGATCGAGCACGTAGGGAGTTAGTGGATACCGATACGGAAACGGGCAGTAGGAATAGAATATAGTAGGTGAAAAGAAGGAAGGATAAAGGTGTGATAGAAGCGAAAGAGGTGAAAAGGGACTGGCAGAAGGCAGAAGGACATTAGAAGAAAGGAAAAGAAGAGAAGAGGAGAGAGACAAGGAAAAGGGTAGAAGGAAGTAAATGGTGGAAGAGGAAAGTGAGGTTAAGTGATAAGAAAGCGAGTGAGAAGAACGGAAGAGGACAAGAAGGAAAGAGAAAGAAGGAGATAAAGGTGGAAGGGAGAGTGAGAGGGAAGAAAGAAAGGGAGAGAAGTAAGAAGGCTGGGAAAAGAAAACGGGAGGAAAGAAAATAGATGGAGGACATGGGAAAGTGGTTGAAGGAGCTGGTGGTGGAGGTAAGGGGAATAAGGAAGGAGCTAAAATTATGGAGAGAAGAGAGAGCGAGAGGAAGGAGAGAAAAGGAGGAGGAAACAACGGTGTCGCAAGAAGAGGAAAGTGAAGAGGAGGAAGAAGAAGAGAGAGAGGAGGCGAGGGATCAAGGAAGAAGAGAGAAGAGGGTGTTAGGGGGAGCAAGGGGAGCAGTGAAGGAGGAAATTGTAGTGAAAAAGGAGGAATGGAGAGAGGAAGCAGAAGAGACAGGCAGTGAAAAAGAAAGAGAGATAAGGAAAGAAAGGGAAAAGGAAGGTTTAGGTTTAGGTGCAAAAGTAGAGAGAAGGGAAAGAGAATACTGGTGGGAGGAGGAAAGCGAAGAGGAAGCGGGGGAAAGAGAAGAGGAAGGAAGGAGTAGGGTAGGAGGAGAGAGAGAAGAGAGAGGAAAGGAGGAGAAGAGGGCGAGCAGGTCGGGAGAAGGGAAGAAAAAAGGAGAGAGTAGGAGAAGAGGGAGAGAGAGGAGGGAAGGGATAGAGGAGAGCACGGAAGAGAGCACAGGAGGAGAAAGAATTGGAAGAGAGAAGAAGGAGATAAGAAGGAGAAAGGAGGACGAGGAGAAGGAGAGGGCTAGGAGGAGAAGAGAGGAGGAGAAAGAAGAAGAGAAGAATGGAGGGAAAGAAGAATGGAGTAAGATGAGGAAGGAAAGGAGGGTGAAGGAAGAGAAGATTAGTAGGAGAGAAGAGAGGGATATAGAAGAGAGAAGAAAAGAGGAGGAAAGGACAAGAGGAGAAAGAAGGAGAAGAAATGTAGTGTGGAGAGGCGTGGAAGGGAAAGAGCCGGAGGAGAGAAGGGAAGTTATGGTAGGAGTAATGGAGGAGGTATTGGGGAGAAGGGTAAAAATGAGAGGGGTAGTGGAAAGAGTAGGGGAGGGGGGAAAAAAGGTATTATTAGTGGAAATGGATAAAGAAGAGAACAAGGACGAGATATTGGAGAAAGGGAGTGAGATAAGAAGATTGTGGAAGATAGGCATGGACGAGGACTTAACGATGGAGGAGAGAAGAATGAGATGGAGGATGGTAGAAAAAGCGAAGATGGAAAGAGGGTACGGAAGAAGCGTGGTGGTAGGTAACAGAAGGATCTGGATAGATGGGGGAGAGTGGATATGGGACGAGAGGAAGGAGAGATGGAGGATGAAGAGAGAGGAATAAGAGAGAGGAAACGGAGAGGCAAAGAGGGACGGAAAGGAGAGAAGAGAGAGAAGAGAGAAGATAGGGGAGAAAGAAGGGAAGGTGGGGAAAGGGGTAGTGGGAGGGAGATGGGGGGACGAGGAAGGGGAGGGAGGAAAGTGTGTAAGGTCGCAAAGGGCCAGGTCGGGTAAAGGGTGGAAAGATAGAGGAGTTTGTAAGAAAGTGTAAAGGTTTGGATACGTTCCGGTAAAAAACGCCTTCAAACCCTAAGGGGAAGAATAAATCATACAATACAAAATAATAATTTAAATATCGCTTTATAAAACCATTTTAATAATTAAAACTGCTAAAATGGGATTCAAAAATTCGATATTTTTTTTTTTTTTTTTTTTATTAGACAACACAAACTTATTATGATGTATGAAAAGAGGTTATGAAAACGTATTTTTGCATAAATTTACAAAGTACAAAAACTTAATTTTAAGGGTTGGTGGTGGGGGTAACTAAAAAAACATGAATTTTTCGATACTTATCTATACGCATCTTTGTAGACATAAAAAAGAAGATGCAACTTTTGTTTAAACTTTTTTTTAATATCTCACCGTTCGGCAGTTATCCCGCAAAAAAAGGTCTACATTTTTTTCAAGGGATGATTTCACCCCCTTCATTTTGCACGAACAAAAAATAGTTTTGTGTTACAGATGAACTACTCTACTTGCACACCAAGTTTCAGAATTTTCTGAATTTCCGGGTTGCCTACCTTTCCTTGTCAGTCTCGTTAGCGAAGGCATTCGCTAACAATAAAGTTAAATTGCACGTTACTGCATCTTTCTAATCAAATCTTTGAAACATCTTGGAGCCATAACATGTAGAAAAACTTAACTGTACTTATTCGGAATTTCTGTCCGAATAAGTGAATGTCGGACATTTATCTGTCCAATTTTTCAAAAATCAGTCCCATTATCTGAATTTTTTTCTATGAAGATCGTATCAGAAATGAAACTGATAGAAATAGTTGTTAAATGTTATTAGCCGCTTTTTGCAGTCCTTATTCATATACGCTTGATGATAGAAACTTGAATACGAGTATAGTGAAGTATAGCGCGCCGCATAGCGATAAGCGAATAAATTATACTATTCCAAATAATAGTTATTTTTCCGTCAAACAACATGGTGTAATGCAATGAAACTATTAAATTTTTTATTCAACAAAATAATGTTTCGTATAAAATTATGTTTTTGTAACGAAACAAATATAAGTCAAACAAATAGATATATTAAATTTAAAGAAACCTTTTTCTCTGTGTATGCAATGAAAAATGGGGGTTCCATTTAAAAAATTAAAGGTGACCTTCACGTGACCTTCAAACGACTATCCAAGGTCAAATCATTGGCATATTCTTATGTCCCCCTTCGAGTTAAATAACTTTTGTTTGAAACATTTTTTGCTATAATGTGTACTTTCAGAGATAATAGCTTGTAACACTTTAAATGCCCCACCCTGTATATACATTGTGACGTGATGTTTTTGATCGTCCGTCACAAGGGCCGAATGGCCCTATCACAGGCGGTTTTTCACGGGTCTGCGTTCTCCCGATTTAGGAAGAGAGCGGCCCGATCGCTGAATCGACGAGATCTGGTCTCCGGTTAGGTTTAATAACGAGAATGTAAGCTCGTTATATGAGCCCGCGAGTTAGGTATCGGCACCGACAGGAGCGATGAAATCCCAACCGGTGGAAGGATAGGAAGAGAGAAGAGAGACAGCAGAGAGCGGGAGCCGCCAGATCGTAATCATTTTATTATATTGCCAATCTTGTTAATAGCCGATAATCTTTGCTGCCGTTAATTGTATATCTTTTAAGGCAGGAAAGAGGCGCGGAAGGCCGGAGGGGCGGCCACTCCACCCGCACGAAGCGAGGAAGTCCCAGAAACGGAGCGGCGAGAGGATTCTAATCCCGGGCAGTGTAGCCAGATTGCCCACGCTAGCAACACGCAACCGTAGTGGAGGGGATACGCACACAAACGAAAACCGTGTACATGTAACGCGCAGAACGCTCTGCGCATCACCTCCCTTTCTCCCTCTCTCCCTCTCTCCCACTCTCCCTCTCTCCCTCCCTCCCTCTCTCCCCCTTTCCCCCTCTCCCCCTCGACCCTCTCCCCCTCTCCCTCTCTCCCCTCTCCCTCTCTCCCCCTCTCCCTCTCTCCCTCTCTCCCTCTCTCCCTCTCTCCCTCACCCCTCTCTCCCTCCCTCCCTCTAGCCCCCTCTCCCCCTCCCCCCTATCCCCCTCACCCCTCTCCCTCTCTCCCTCTCACCCTCTCTCTCTCTCAGTGGAGAAGACGTGTCAAACATCGCTCCGCAAAAGTAATAACTTTTAAACGGTTAAACAGTTACGGGGAGTGATAGAAAGCTATTCAAGTCATAGCGGCATAGACCGGCATTAGCCATGAGTGTTATCTAGCCGGAATATGCTGATTTGTGGGCGTGAGAAGTGCATTTCCTGTCTGGGACACCAAAGTCTCACACGACAGGTAGACATTAAAGGTGGACACAAAAGTGTGACACTGGAACAGAGGTGACTGATCGCTTACGCTGATATTAGCGGTTTCGGCCGATAATTATCGGCATGGACGATGAATATGCTGAATATCGATGCTCGGCATGTAAAAAGACAATAAAAAATCAGGTTGTGACATGCAAGTCTTGCTATCAGGTGAATTGTATTAAGCTGTTTTACCATCCAGGATGTGTAAGCAAGCATAGGATTTACGATAAAAATCAAGAATTGGTACCGTGTTCTGGCCCATTTGACAGATTTACAATTGAAAGTGAAGCAGATATGAAGAAGGCATCGGCAGTGGCCGGGGGCGGCAGGGACAGGCTAGGATCTACAGGATCTACAGGTTCGTTTACGACGCAAAATAGTGGAAATAGAATATCAGGAGCGAGTGGATCACCGACTATTGACGTAAAAATAGATTGGCTGGTAAAAATTGTAAAAGAAATAAAAGATGAAACAGCATGTAAGAAGGAAATTAAAATGATGGTCAAGGAAATAGTTCGAGAAGAATTGGGAAATGTTAAGCAGGAACTGCTAGAAGAATTGAAAAGAATGATACAGGGAGAAGTATGTGGATCAACAGGAGGAATACAAAGGAGCTATAGTGAAGCGGTTAAAGAGAAAAAGAAAGAGGATGTTATAATTATCAAACCCAAGATTCAACAAGAGAGTGAAGTTACAAAAAAATTGATAAAAGAAAAGGTAGATATCAAAAATATGGCGATGGGAATAACAAAGCTAAAAAAAGGAAGCAAGGGGACAGTGATCATGGGTTGTGAAACTGGAGAAGAAATGAAAACGTTGAAAGCCACAGTGCAGGACAAACTAGGAGAAAATTTCAAAGTTACGGAATCACCGCAGATGAAGCCCAAAATAAAAATTATCAATGTCAGCGAAGAAGAAATGAGATTGGATGATAATGACTTAATAACTACAATCAAGAAGCAGAATAGAATTGATGCAATAAATGATGGATTCCAAATGCGAATAGTGAAGAAAATAGTTAAAGAAAAAAGAAATGATAATAATCAACTTAGAAGAAGAGAAAAAGAAGAAGGTTCGATAATAATTGAAGTAGATCAGGCCTGTCTAACCGCCAGTAGCGGAGGAGCAACCGATCCCACTCTTACCGCTTTAGACTTCCCCTACCATCGCGTGTTTCCGCAGCTCACAGTCTCGACGCGCAGCGTCGTAAACATTCTTATTTACGCATAAGGCAAATTGACGATTGGACGTGTCAAGCTTTCTTTTTGACATGATATTACTAAAATGTTATAAGGTTAATAATAATAGTAGGGATACGAATGTTATTTAAAATTGTAGTAACATGGATAAATAATGTGACGTGATATAATAATAATATAGTAATATTAATAATAAAAGGAAATACTAATAATGAATTAATAGAGAAAATATAGTAATTATAATCAATTATAATTAACAAGTAGCATTTAGGTCTCGTTCAAGCTGTACTTTGCATACGCGTCGTAACGTGGAAGCAATAAGCGATATTTCGTGATATTTATTTCGCGATATAAAACGCACGATGCTAGCGAGCTAGAGGTAAGACAAGCAAACGGAGAACAAGCGTCGAAAGCTCGCAGAGCTGTCGGCTGGAAGAGTGGTGGGAGCCGAGCCTGAGCTCAGAGGTAGGGGGAAGAGCCACTCGTGGCCCGCGGGCCGCGGGTTAGACAGGCCTGAAGTAGATGAAGAAACGCATGAATTGATGATAAAAAAAGAGAAACTAAATGTAGGATGGAGAAAATGTCCTATATTCAATCACATTAATGTTAAAAGATGCTTTAAATGCTGGGGATACTATCATATTGCAAAAAATTGTACGCGAGATGAAACATGCCACAAATGTGCGGGAAATCATAAAGCGATTGAATGTACGGCAACAAAGAAAAAATGTGTAAATTGTATGTTTAAAATTCGAACATACAACCTGAAGATAAGTGATGAACACGACGCCCTTAGCCCAGAATGTCCAACATTTAAAAGGGCCATACAAGAGGAGAAGAGGAGAGCCGGCTGGGAAGATGCGAAATAGCAACTACAGAAGGAAGCGGAAATAATATTGTATACAATCGTGCAAAGTTTGATGGCGCATAAAGATGAGATACAACATCAGATTATGAAGAAAGTAAATCCGGCATTCATAGCATTATCAGAGACAAGATTGACTGCTGAAATTGAAGACAGTGAAGTGAACGTACCAGGTTATAGTATAATTAGATGCGATGCTGAAAATAGAAATACAGGAGGGGTTGTTTTATATACAAGGGATGATGTTAAATATGAAATAGTATTAGTAAAAAAATTAGAATCGAATTGTCGGTGTGCTGCGATTGAGGTGAAAGAAAAATTGTATAGAGGAATAATAATGGTAATATATCATTCACCGAGTGCATCGCATGGTGATTTCGTGAGATTTCTGGAGGATATAATAGAAGAGTTAATAATACGGGGAGAATGTATGATAATAGGAGACTTTAATATAGATATTATGTTAGATTCGTTTTATACAAGGAAGTTACAAACGACAATGTTGAGCTTAGGCATGAAACAATATGTAAATAAACCGACGAGAATTACGAAAGATAGTAAAACAATTATAGATTTAATTTTTGCTAATAATAAAATAGAAATGCAGGTAATGCATGAACCTAAAATAACGGACCATGCGTGGCTAAAAGTTGAACTGAATGCGAATAAATTTGATAATAAATACAGAGAACTTAGTGTTAGGAATAATAGAGAGTTTAATATAGATGAATTTATTAAATTAGTGGAAAATAAATTAGAGAAAAACCAAGATATGTATATCAGTGTGAGAGCGAAGAAATTTGTTGATAGTATAGTAAATGCGTTGGACGCCACAGCACCTAGAAAAAATTTTAGAATTCCGAGAATATGGGAAGGGAAAAAGTGGTTTTCGGATGAAATAACAGAAGCAGCGGCTAAAAGGGATGAGGCATATAGGAAGGCATTGTATGCTGACACGGAACAAAATTGGTTGCAATTTAAAATTGAAAGAAATACAGTAGTTAAATTAATTAAGACAAAGAAGAAAGAATATTATGAAAATATGATAGATCTTAATAAAGAAAATCCTACATCTATGTGGAAAACACTAAAAGAAATAATTAGAGGCGAACCAGGGGGTAAGAGGGAAGTAGAGAATATAGATTTTGAAATATTAGACGGCACTGAAGGATGCAATATAGCAGATAAATTTAATTTATATTATATACAAAGTATTAATAGTATAATAAAATCTATAAATGGGAGTAAAACTGGGAATGCATGTAAAAGAATTATTTATGTTATTGAAAACGAGGGAATTATGGAAAATTTTGAAATGATTAGTATAGAGCATTTACAGGAAATTGTTATGGGATTACCAAAAAAGAAAGGTACAGAGGAGGGAATAACTAGCGATATATTAAAGGCAGTATTTTGCGTAATAAAAGAGGAATTTGTTGATATAATAAATAATTCTTTGAAGGAAGGTTGCTGTCCAAAAGGTTGGAAAACGTCTACAATAATACCGATTCCAAAAGTAGAGAAAGCTAGAAAAGCAAGTGAATTTAGGCCTATAAATACGTTACCAATATTTGAAAAAGTGTTAGAATTAGTAGTTAAAAAGCAAATTGAAACGTATTTGGAAGATAATTGTGTTATAACAGAACATCAGTCGGGCTTTAGAAAACAGTATTCGTGTGAAACAGCGATTCAAACAGTCATTGATGAATGGAAATTGATAGTTAGTGAGGCAAAAATGGTAGGGGTAATTTTCATGGATCTTAAGCGAGCCTTTGAAACAATAGATAGAGAAAGATTATTAGAGAAATTATATCAATATGGAATTAGGGGAATGGTTATAGAATGGTTAAGATCATATTTAAAGGATAGAACACAGCAGGTTCAATTTAATAATAAATGGTCTAAATTAATGACCACAGAATATGGAGTACCGCAAGGATCTGTATTAGGACCTTTGTTATTTATAGTATAAATGATATAATAAAAATCTGTCCAGAAGGATGTAGTATAAAAATGTTTGCAGATGATACGTTAATATATGTAACTGGAGAAAGCAGCGCGGAATTAGAGAGCAAAATGAATATGGCATTTACTATAGTAGAAGAGTGGATGAATATAAATAAGTTAAAAATGAATGCAGGAAAAACGAAATATATGATTGTTAGAAGTATAAGAAAAGAACTGCGAGGTAATATAACATTGAAATGTTTGGATGGAACTGAGATTGAACGTGTGGAAATAATGAAATACCTAGGCATAATTATTGACGATAGACTACGATTTAAGGATCACTGTGATTATATGTTAAAGAAAATAGGGAAAAAAACGAGTTTTTTGAATAGAATAGGTAATTATATATCGGCATACACTAGATGTATTGTATATAAGACAGTTATAGCACCTCACTTTGAATATTGTGCGACGCTGTTAATTGATATGGGAGAAACACAGCTGAGTAAATTGCAAAAAGTACAAAACCGGGCCATGAGGATCATATTGCAATGTGATAGACATACCAAAGTGGAGCGTATGCTGCAAGCGCTGCAGTTTATGTCCATAAAACAGAGGCTATATTATAATGTGTGTATATTTATTTTTAAGATTTTAAGGAACATGTTACCGGAGCAATTAAGAAATAGATTAGAAATTGTGGGAAATGAGAGTGAAAGACAAACACGACAAGCTGGGGATATTGCAATAAAATATCGCAGAACAAGGAGTGCGCAAAAGAGTATGTTTTACGAAGGAGTAAAAATGTATAACGCCTTGCCAGCTGAAATAAAGCGGAATGAAAGAATTGTGCCGTTTAAGCGAATGTTAAAGGAGTATATTGTAATTAATGTAAACTAGATTTGTATTACAAATAGCTGAGAAAGCTAATAAAGATCAATCAAAATCTCTCTCTCTCTACATTTACCTGCCGCCGACAGTCGTTTATGTTAATTTCGTGTTTCTGTTTATTGTGTATTATTAATTATCGGGATTCTCACTATCGTGCGATCGATATTCCGGATCACGTAAAGTATTGCGTCACACCTCGTACACCACAATCGCACCCGGTAGTTTCCGTCTTTGTCTTTGTCCGCGAAACTTTTGTATAATATTCGTAGTTTAAGTGAGTTGAGAAGGAATAAATCTCGAATATCGATTAGAATATCTATCGGGTATCTCTGAGCCCGCTGTTACTTTCCGCGAGTCTCGAAAATTGTATCCTGCGCATTCCGACGCAAAGGTCGTCGCTATTATTATTGAGACGCGTACCGGCTCAGCGCGAGCCCCATTAAAGGAAATATTCGAGTCATATGGCGTTGAAATATCTATTGTTTCAAAGCTGATTCACGATCGTGCGTAAAGTGATTACCGGTGTCAGGGGCGGATTTATATAGAAGCTTACGATGCTTAACAATCAGACCCCCAACGAAAAGGGGGCCCCAAACAACTACCAAATCGACACTTACGAGAACCATATAGTATCAGACTAGAGATACGTATTATTCTGTATAGTCATAATCAGATGGGTTATCCGCGTCTTCTTTGGTAAGAATTCTCTGAATACAATTTTGAACATTTATTTAATACTCCCAATAACAAGTTGTGACGCAGAAAGAGGTTTCTCTAAATTATCTTTTATAAAAAATAAGTACAGATCTAAAATGAGAGATAAAATTATTTATTAATTCTTTTAATAGAAAGTAACATCACAAGATCTGTTTCTTATGACGAAGCCATAAAAGAATATATAAACGTGAAATGTAAAAAAAATAAAAAAATAAAAATTTAAAAACTTTTGTTCTCAAATACTTTTGTTTTTTACATTTATGTTTTGTTTTATATCTATGTCAGTTATTTTTATTAATTTAATTTGTTTCTGTAAAACGTTAATGTTTCTGTAAACCGTTTATAGTTTTCATGAATATCATTTATTATGAATATATTTTATTCGAATTGTATATTTATTAATGTTTAAATATTATCATAAACTGTTATCTAAATAGAACAAAAAATTATAATAATGTCAAAATAACGAGAAAACGATAAATTATGATAGAAAAGTTAGTTTTTATAGTAATCTTTTCGTCGTTTTTTGACGTCATTGTAATTTTCTATTCTGCCCGGAAAAAGGGCCCCTGAAATAATATTAGCATCAGGCCCCAAAAAGTCACCATCCGCCCCTGACCGATGTGTCCGAGAAGTTTCTTTAGTTGTCGTGGCCCAAATAAGTCACGTACGGCGGAAATCCTCGCGATCGAAAAGTCGAGCTTGCATCGCGTTAAACGCCCGGTAATTTGTTACTATTGTGCACGGTCGTGTCGATCTCCGCGGGACCATCACGATCTCTTATTCGCGCCGAGCATACCTCTTGATATCGAGAATCTCTATTTACTACTATTGTCCTATATTCTTGTTTAATATACTCTTGTTACTTACGTGTAAAAAAAATTATTATTTTTAAGAAAAAGTATATAATTATTTACAATGTATTTTTTAAAACAATTATTTGTTTTTTTTTTACACTAATTGATTTATCTCATTATTCTGTACATAAAAGTATTACGGTAAGATTATCGAAAACTAAATATTTTACGAGATATTTGATTTTTTATATCAAAATATGTCAGATTAAGATATAAAATAACTCAAAAAGTACTTAATGAAAAAATACTTTATTATAGTGTTTTGAAAAGCTCTTGAGATAAGCTACAAGAATGTGCAATAAAAAATGGGTAGTTCCATTTAAAATTTTAAAGTTACCACCCGCCCCTTTTAGAGGGGGAGCGGGGGCAATTTTATGTTTACGTAATTAGAAAGGCCCCTCGAAAACATGAAACTTTCTCATGAACAATTTTTTGATTTGACAAATATTTTTAGAGTTATTAGCTTGTAACACCTTACGTGGGCCACCCTGTATACAGGGTGTTCCAGGAGGAAAGGTCAATATTCTGGGAGGTGATCGTATCGGTCATTTTAAGCAAAAATGTTCATATGAATATATGTCCTATTACCCATGGTTTCCAAGATAGAGCGACTTGAATGTACAGTTGCAAAATTACTGAGAAGAAAGAAATACTACGTACTATTTCTAATATTTATTGTTCAAGTGATACATTTTTTACAGATTATAATAAATTTTCAAAAATTCCACCGTTAACATCAATGCATTTTTCAACTGTTGTGTGAACATGGCGTGTTGCTCGTCTGAGTACATCGTGACGTTCCTTTATGCGGGCACTAGCATCCATTATTTGAGCGAGCAGTTCGTCTCGTGTATTCACTTTTCTTCTGTACACTTCACTGTACAGGTTCACGGATGAAGGTTGAAGTGTACAGAAGAAAAGTGAATACACGAGACGTACATTCAAGTCGCTCTATCTCGCAAACCGTGGGGAATAGGACATATATTCATATGCACATTTTTGCTTAAAATGACCGATACGATCACCTCCCAGAATATTGACCTTTCCTCCTGGAACACCCTGTATGTGTGTGTGTGTGTGTGTATGTGCGCGTGTGTGCATGAGCGTGCGCATGTACGTGTGTGTGATTTTATCAACTTTGATGGTATCAAACTCTAAGGTTTTTTTGCTGTTTCCTCGTGGCATTTACATTCATTCGCAAAAAAAAACAATTAATCATGATTAGTCGTATACGCAAGACGTCGCGAAACACTTTGTACGACACTATTGATCGCTGAACAATCACACGAAATACACAGTTTATTATATTAAAAGAGAGCAACACGAAAAGCACGATTCGCGCTCGTTTCGTAGCCAAAATCATGGGCTACTTGTTACAACAAATATCTTCATTGTTGATATACAAGGTTGTAACGGGTGTACTTTTTATGAGCTCGCGGATTCGCTCGGTCGTGATCAGGGCTCGTAGAAAGTATTTGAGACACACGATGTAAATAAATTTATAAAGAACTGTTAATTTATTAGGCTTCTATCGGTGCGGAATAATAATACATAACGGCCCCGCGGAGCGGGTGCGCGGCGGACAGTAATGCGTTATTGACGGGGCGCGGCTGTTATGAATTGCGCGATCTTTATAATGAGATTCGCTGTAGTATACGCGACGCGGATATAAACACGCCGGGTAGGCGGCGCGGGGCGCGTGGTCGGTTTGTTGTGACGGTGCGCGTGGTTCACAAAAACGTGTGAATCGGTTTAAATCGCCTCGTAGGATTTCTTATACGTATGCGGTACTATTAATATCGCGTATTCCCAGATGTTATGGGATGCGTGCGATATCGAGAAATCTCGAACGGGCAGCGAACTCGCTGTCCCTTGTTTCGCACGCGGAGTACGGAGTTGACCAACGGTGTTGAGAAAACTCAACGGGGTGGCGAACTCGCCAGCCCACGGTTCGAATGGTCGGATCGGTCGGAAGTTAGATCGTTTTCTCGAGAACTCTCGAGAGAGGCGATCTTGGATTTCAACGGATCGTAAAGCGGTTCGGAAGCCGAGAATGCTCGGCGGAGGCTGCGCATTCGTCAACCTCGCGTTCCGTCGTGTTTGCGATTTCTTAGGATCGGATCAGGAAAGTCCCGAGCGTACAGCTCGAGCGGATTCGGTTTCTGGTACGATTCTGGTAAATCTGGTGCCTGGATCTAAAAAGGCTGCCGTTATATACCCGAGCGATTAACGGTACCCGCGTCGTTCGCCCCCGGGTGGGGATAATGACGTATTCTTTTTCGGCAGGTAATTCGGTAATACGTCACCTCCCCTGGGCGAAACGGCGCGGCGTTTCGGCGGGTGTCGCTCGGGCGTTCACGGCAGCGCTCGGCGGTATTCGGCTTTCCGAATCTCGGCGGCCGTATAACGGCCGTACGGTTGTTTATCGCTACGGTGTTTTTAATGTTTAAAAAATGGGCGCTCGGCGCCTCTGCCCCTGCCCGGCCGATGTTCGCCGGGCGGCAGACTTCCGGCGGTCTACTGCCGGGTAACAATGTGTCACTATGGGGGGTGCATTGTTACAAGGTGAGGAAAAAGTATGGAAACCCTGAAAAATTTCGAAAAATATAAGTTTTACAGAAAAATGTTTCATACAAAAGTTTTGTGACTTCGAAGAGGACATAAGATGGTGTCATTGATTTGACCTTGGATAATCGTTTGAAAATCACATGAAGGTCACTTTTAATTTCTTAAATGAAAACCTCCATTTTCCAATGCATATTCTTGTAGCTTATCTCGAGAGCTTTTCAAATCACTATAATAAAGTATTTCTTCATTAAGTATTTTTCAAGTTATTTTATATCTTAATTTGACATATTTTGATATAAAAAATAATATATCTCGTAAAATATTTAATTTTCGATAATCTTACCGTAATACTTTTATGTACAGAATAATGAGACAAATCAATTAGTGTAAAAAAAAACAAATAATTGTTTAAAAAAATACATTGTAAATAATTACATACTTTTTCTTAAAAACAATTTTTTTTTTTTTATATCCATTGATTTGTCTGGTTATTCTGTATATAAAAGTATTACGGTAAGATTATCAAACAAGTTGAGTTGTGCAAATTAAAACTTGCACATTGCTTCCTCATCATTTTATCTTACAAAGCTTAAGCTGCTTTAATCATGCGGTTTTCTCAATTTTTGCTTCCTCATAGAGGAAGCTATGTGAGTAAAATAAAAATTAAAATGAATTCTTTCACCAATCCTCACTAAATTCAATATCAAACATCCTTTAATAATATTCTATTCATGTAAAAAAATTTAATCCTATATCTCAAATTTTCTGAAAGTTACAGCATGTAAAAACATTTTTCAAAAATTTCAAAATTTTATAAAAAATGAACCCTTTCACGGATATTCACCAAATTCAATATTAATCATCCTTTAATAATATTCTATTCATGTAAAAAAATTTAATCCGATATCTCAAATTTTCTGAAAGTTACAGCGTGTACAGACATTCCTCAAAAAATTCAAAATTTTATAAAAAATAAACCCTTTCATCGATACTCACCAAATTCAGTAGTAACTATCCTTTAATAATATTTTATCCATCTAAAAAGATTTAACCTGATATCTCAAAATTTGCGAAAGTTACAATGTATACAGACATTTCTCAAAAAATTAAAAATTTTATAAAAAATGAATCTTTTCATCGATTCTCACCAAATTCAATACCAACCATCTTTGAATGATACTCTATCCATGTAAAAAAAATTAACCCGGTATCTCAAAAATTGCGGAAGTTAGAGGTTGTACAAAATATCGCGTACATACATACATACACACACACACACACACATACATACAGACATTTTTTAGGAATATGATTTTCCGACGTTTTGGAACATTCTAAACACATTGGCATAGAAAACTCGAAAAAAAATTTTGTCACGAAAACAAAGCTTCTTCTATGAGGAAGCAAAACTAAATATTTTACGAAATATTTTATTTTTTATATCAAAATATGTCAGATTAAGCTATAAAATAACTCGAAAAATACTTAATAAAAAAATACTTTGTTATAGTGTTTTGAAAAATTCTCGAGAAAACTACAAGAATATGCAATGAAAAATAGGGGTTCCCATTTAAAAAATTCAAGGTGACCTCGTCCTGACCTTGGCGACGCCATCCAAACCCAAAACTGATAAGATCAGTAAATAGGTCTTTTTAAATCCCACAATTTTTATTCGAAACAATTTTCTGTAAAACTTATATTTTTCGAAATTTTTCAAGGTTTCCATACTTTTTCCTCACCCTGTATGTAAGTAAACTAGTAAACGTACAGAATAATATACAGGGTGTCCGACAAGTAAGTGACCAAACGAAAAGTGGAGGTAGATTGGGTTAAACTGAAAAGAAAAGTCCTATACCATTTTTTTATATAACGCCTAATAAAGGAGTTATTATTGAGTAAAGTCTGGCCCATCAGCGCGGACTTTTAGCCGGATGCACGTCGGTGAGCCGCTCGCCTGGTAGTGTGCGTCGCCATAGCGATGGAGCGCTCACGCACACTACCAAGCGCGCGGTTAAAGATCGGCGCTGATTGGACAGACTTAATCAATAATAACTCCTTTATTAAGCGTTATAAAAAAAAAATGGTTCAGGACTCTTCGACTCACAAGGGAACCTCGCAAACCCGAAAATTCTGATTTTTATGAAACTTTATAGACATGTAGGGGGGGGGTCAATAGATGAATCTATACTGCGTTCACGGAGAAAACGACTTCGCTCCGCGCAGCTTTGGGCGGAGTGGAGATTAGGTGAGAGACTTCAGCGCGCTACTTCAATGCCGTATGTCGTATAATTGCTAAAAAATTACCTTTTTTTAAAAAAAGTGAAAAAAAGGCGCCAAGTGCACGCGCAAAAGCGCCTTTCGCTATAAAAATACTCTTATACAAAATAGTGTTATTTCAATTTGTTGTGAAAAATTCTTATACAAAATAGTGTTATTTTAATACAAAAACACTGTCATATCCAAACTAAAAAACTGTTTTACAAAATAGTTGTTTTAATATTCTACAAAAATAGTGATATAAAAATATTGCGCCAATTAATAAAAATTTATTTTACAAAATTCATTTATTATTATTTATAATATTAAAAATTGCAATGTGATCAAAATAGTGGAATATATTTAAGTGAAAAAAATTTTTAATTCAAAAGATAAATTTAAGTATAAAATAACTTTTCAATTAAAATATTTTACGAGATATTTTATTTTTTATATCAAAATATGTCAGATTAAAATATAAAATAACTCAAAAAGTACATAATGAAAAAATACTTTATTATAGTGTTATGGAAAGCTCTCGAGATAAGCTACAAAAATATGCAATAAAAAAGGGGGGGGGGTCCCATTTAAGAAATTAAAGGTGTCCTTGACTTGACCTTAACGATGCCATCCAAGGTCAAACCAATGACACCATCTTATGTTCCCCTCAAAACCATACAATTTTTGTTCAAAACGTTTTTCTCTAAAATGCTTAGTTTTTGAAAGAAAAGGGGTGTACGGTTGGTCTAGGACACCCTGTATATGAAAAATGACAGCGTCCAATAAAATTATTGCAAAAAGAATTCATTTATTTACTCCCCTATTTATGCATAAAATTTTATCAGAAGGATATTTCTATTATTATATATCTATTTTATAGTATAAAATATTTATTTTGTTTTATCATTTATTTGGTTAAGTTTTTATATTCGTAATAGAAATCTTGATTAATTTGCTCAATTGAACATATTTTTCCATTCCTTAACTTATGAAAGATTACATTACCAAATTTTTTGAATATAGAGAGTTATATCAAAATATTTCTGCAATGCAGTGGAACATGACGTGAAAAACCATCGAAATGCAACGATTTAAATCGCGTTTTATATCTCATGTTGTATATTTATATTGCATACATATTATTCATTTTATTATGCATAACTCTAATGCAAAGTGGTCACGTTGCACCGCAACGTGAGAATATTTTGAAGTAATTTTCCTTCTTTACAAAATGTTATATAAGGAATATGTAAATAAGATTATAAGACTCTTAGGTCAGTCATATTACGCATCGAACCCTCCAATTAGTCTTCCCAGGTTGCAATCACTATGAATCGCTTTGGTTTGAGGTACTATAAGTGGGATTAATTTTGCTTCGCAAAATTAACGAGGAATAGAACGTTATTAACAATATTATAGACAAAAAACGCGACTTTTTTGTATTTTCTCAAACATCTCGAAAACCAAGCAAGATAGGGTAACAAACTATATGTACCTTTTTTGTAGAGCGTAAAATTATCTACAATAATGATCCTAACAACATTTATCGTCATGTCAGTTGTTTAGCTTGCACGCGCCGTCAAACTCCGAAACTCGGATCCTGAAAACCTTCGATTTCGTCGTTTTTTTGATGTTGCGTCGGTGATTTTTTTCTGTCGTTTAAAATAGAATTAAAAATCCCCAAAAAATCACACATTATCTGAGAACTTCAATATTTTTCATGGTGCAACCGATTTTTTAGACCTTTTTTGTTTATTTTGTAGCTATGTAAACCAAAAAATTTTACTTTTCGAAGTAGTCTTAGTTTTTTGCTGTTTTCACATCTTAGAATTCATTTGAGACGAATCTTATCATATGCATGTTGTTGGGGGCGAAATTTGCAACAAAAAAAAACCCTTGCATTTTTTTCGTACGACAAGCGCTGATTTTTTTATTGACGCGCGAAATTATCCAATATTGCGCACAGATCGGATAACGCTTGTTTTACACTAAAATAATTATTTTCCATTAACATTCACGTGATTTTTTGCATTACTATTGATCCATAAATTATTGCAAAGCCGTTTTCAACACATCCTCTCATTTTTACTTATTGCTTCCTCATAGAGGAAGCTTTGTTTTCGTGACAAAATTTTTTTCGTGTTTTCTATGCCAATGTGTTTAGAATGTTCCAAAACGTCGAAAAATCATATTCCTAAAAAATGTCTGTATGTATGTATGTATGTATGTATGTGTGTATGTGTGTATGATGTATGTACGCAATATATTGTACAATCTCTAACTTCCGCAATTTTTGAGATATCGAGTTAAATTTTTTTTACATGGATAGAATATCATTCAAGGATGGTTGGTATTGAATTTGGTAAGAATCGATGAAAAGGTTCATTTTTTATAAAATTTTGAATTTTTTGGGAAATATCTGTACACGCTGTAACTTTTGGAAAATTTGAGATATCGGATTAAATTTTTTTACATGGATAAAGTATTATTAAAGGATGGTTGCTACTGAATTTGGTGAGTATCGGTGAAAGGGTTTATTTTTTATAAAATTTTGTATTTTTGGAGAAATGTCTGTACACGCTGTAACTTTCAGAAAATTTGAGATATCGGATTAAATTTTTTTACATGAATAGAGTATTATTAAAGGATGTTTGATATTGAATTTAGTGAGGATCGGTGAAAGAATTCATTTTTTATACTTTTTTATTACTTCTTTATCTTTTTATTTCGTTCACAAAGCTTCCTCTATGAGGAAGCAAAAATTGAAAAAAACCGCATGCTTAAAGCAGCTTAAGCTTTGTAAAATAAAATGATGAGGAAGCAATGTGCAAGTTTCTAATTTGCACAACTCTACTTGTTTGTTAATAAATTATTTATTTAAAAATTGTCATAAACAATTCCAAAAACATAATATTATATTCGTTGTACTCGTCGTCTCATGGGGAGAACATATCAACTCAAAAAATGTTTAAAGAAAATTTATTCATATTTATAAAATTTATTCATACGTACAGATGTACACCTTTTGACTGTCTTCCACACCACCGTCTTGGATAATTATTTCAGTGCTCAGTATCCATGGGTTCATCTTGAATTTTCGTATCTTCTCCGTCACTTCCGTTCTTTTCTGTCTCGTTTTGCTCACCTTCCTGATTTTGATGTCCAGGGAAGATCTCAAAATCTTCGCAGATGGGATCATCTATTCTGTCCACTTCATCGTTTCCAAGGTCCATTGCTATTCGATTCGTGCAAGACATTCCTTGACAAGACAAACAAATTTGGGAGCATTGTAAACCGAGTCGTCGACAGCCACATGCCTTCCCACAAGATCCTGTACATTTACACGAGATATTTCTTAATAATGATTCTGGAGCAGGCTTTGATTTTGTCATTATTGGCATCAACATAGAATTTTTATATTCCCAACCCCAATCCAGAATTGAAAATTTATTGTCGCCGAGCCATCTCTGCACTTGAAAATAAACTCTTCGGAAATGTTGTGAAGCTGCTGCCAGTGTCGGTGGCAGCTGAGCAAGACAAACCTCCAGTTTAGCTCGAGCAACTGATGTTTGGAAACGCTTGAAACGATAATTATCAAGATGGGTATCTTCAATTGGTACTCCATATAATGCCAACATCAGACATTCTCCTGCATCATCAATGGATTGTCTTGAAGCCTCAAGATCGTAAAAACTCGTATGTCCTTCAGTAAATTCGGCTTTTTTCTGAGGAGATGGAAAATGCTATTTTTCCCTCGTTGGAAAATTGCGCTCGTGGTGTCACAGCCAGTAAAAGCATGAGCAAAAAGAATTGTCTCTTTTTTTGCTGCGTTTCCTTCTGATGAATACATGACATCTATTGTTTTTCCTCGTCCTTGTTTGAAAAAATGTATATTTCGATCCGCAGGTGTTAATCCAATCATGAGAACGACAAGATCGACATCTTCACCCACGATCAGGACTTTATCATGCTGGATACTTTCGGCAATAGCTGTGATAACAATTAACCGATCAGCATCATGATTTGCTTGCTTGACGTCAATGCCAGCGGTTTCAAGGTGTTTCGAGAGATATTCGATCAGTCTGCGTTTGTTCTTGTCGTTACTCAGAAATTTGGCTTGATTCATGGTTGCCACCATATCCTCTGTGAACATCACATCACTTCCGAAATTTTTGTTCGTTCGTCTCATCCTCTCATAATTTTTTGCACCTAAATAATCGTCTCCATATCCATCAAAAACCACAATGCAATTCAAACCATAATGCCTTCGAATGTAAGTCTCACAGGCTTTGAATATGTCGGTATAAGTATTCCCCAGCGACCATACTACTCGATGCAATAAAAATCCACCATCGATAATTACTCTGCTTCCAGTCCAAGCGAATTGATCGGCTGCCATTGGTGTCAACGATTTATATAAATCGGATTTCTTCGATTTTCTATGAAACCTTGATTATCGAATAAGGACAATGGAAAAGGTGCTAATTCGTAGCAAAATGCATCACGTGTCGCTTCCTCATTGCCACTCATTAATACAACTATTCGTTGGAAAAGTAAGGTCGTATTGACCACTTCTCCATGGATTCTACACTTCGGTTCATAACAGCTAAAATCTGGACTCGATTTGAACGCTTCAATTTTAAATCTGCTAGACTGATCCCTACCATTGATTTCATTGCAGTTGTTCCAATTTCAATTGCTTTGTCGCAATTAATTTGGGCCCTCTAACCAAACCAGTGGATATCGATTTCAGTTCATTGCATGTGGGGAATTAATCATGTAATTTCAGCCATTCTATCAGCCGCGCGCAATCTTCCACGTCTTTTTTGCGGCTCGATCGCAAATCAATGTGTTGTTCACCTGTGGTCGATCTCACTCCGGAAAACTCTTCTATTTGGTCAATAACCTCATAGGCTGTCGGCATGGCATGGATCCATCTTGCCAGAACGCTGTCGGATATTCCACGTCTATGTGTAACTCCTCCTTCAGACTTCAAAAGCGCATAATTGTCTGTCTATAGTCATATCCGTCCAATTTCCCGAAGTCATTTTGTCGGACCTTCGGATAATGAATAACTGTTTTCCGTGAATTTTTGGTATCTTTACCGTCATGACTTGTTGGAGATTTGACATGTCTGGAGGTATAACTGGGCGGATTTAGCATATGCCAAATGACCCGTGCATGGAAAATAGGCAGCATTTCACGAATACACCGCAATGCAAATGCAATCTCCCGAACGCTCCGCCTCAATGTATAACTTGATGAATTTATGCAGTCCATATACTGCATCCAAAGTTGCGCTGTGCTCCTCTTTTTCTTACTGCATCCATTTCATCTTGTAATCGGATTGCTTCAAACAACGTTTATCGTTTTTATAGTTTCAGCCGTTGGTGGCTCAGCGTCAAAGTTACTGAAGAATTCCGATGACATATTCATGAACGCTTTCATCAATGTTTGTCAGACTCGGATAATCATAGTGCCTAATGCCTGGTATGTTAGCAAATGCTGCATAAAACAGCACTGTATTAATGGCATCCTTGCTTGATGGAGGAAGATTGAAAACGGCAAACACAAAACACGAGAGACATCGTACTCTATGTTTGTCATAATAGTCTCGATATAGTTGTTTCCAACTAGGGAGATTATCTACTCCAAAAGATTTGGCATTACGTAGAGCATATACGTAACAGGAAAGTGCTCAGGTTCTTGTAAACCATCTTGTTTCAGTTCTTCAAAGACAAGATTTTTCAATCCAGATCCACTATTATAATTTCCATAATGCTTAATCTCAATTTTTGCTTGCGACGCCAAAATTGCAGCAGATGGCATGACTTTCAATTTTTCAATCCGTCCTTGTATTTCTAAGCTATTTTTCGGAGTAACACAACAAATGCCATCCATGCTGTGAAATGTGTTGAGGCCATCTAATGTACAAACATTGTGGTCAGCATTGTCAAAAACATATTGACCAAATGCATGTTCTTTAATCATTACTTTGGAATTTACAACTGCAGATGCTTCAAAAAGCGTTACATTATTATATGATATACATAACCCTAAATTGGAAAGTATATCGATCAATAACTTCGAGCCAAATTTGCGATGCAAGAATACACCAATGCCAATTTGAATCGATGACAGAAACGACCTGAGTCTTATCACAGAAATAATAGCATGTGCTATGCTGTTCCTTTTCTTTTCCAAACTTTCCCGGTTGCCTCTCTTTCCTGTTAGCATAATATCACTTAAAAATAACTGCAAAGATTCCGGAACATCGTCCACTGCGTTGTCAAGAAATTGATGAGGAGATGGACACGGTGTTGTATCATAGAATTGTTTTCTTATATCATCTCTGACAATTGTAGCTGCTGCCCTGACAATTCGCGCTCTTCCTTTTCAGTTTTCCCCTTGTTGTTGTACCAGGAATCGATTAAAGCCTCATAGTCATTACCACGAAAGCACACAAGTGTCGGTCTGCCAGTTTTCTCATGAATTATTATCTTTTCTCCATATCTTTTCAGTAATTTCAATTTCAATGTTTCTGGTTTAGGCGTGTACTCCTTCATTTCATCCAACAATTTGGTCAATGTGAATTGACATTCATCATTTTCCTCGATGTAGTGGCAAACGTTTTTAAAAGCAGTCTCTAGGTCAGTTATTGGTGGCCTTCGTATAGGATTCCCCGTGGGAATGTGCGGAAAACATTTATTACAGTTGGCATGGTACCGACCACCAACTTCTTTTAATGAATGTACTCCCTCAATTCTACTGAGTACATCATGGGTCCATTGGTCATTTCGTTTTCGTGCGGTTTCTTGAATTCTCAGCTGAATACTGTCGGCCGAAACAAGTCGTCTCGTTCTATAGTCTTTACATTGTTTATTGCAAAAGAAACAGTTGGATTCGAAATTGAACCCTTCAGGAGTGCTCGATCGTCGAGATGGTCCAGCTTGAGAATATCTTGTTGGATTTTTCTCGATACAAACAGTTCTCAATTCCGAACTATATGATTTCCGACATTTGTCATGAATGCGGATTTCGTCTAAATTCTGTAAAACCAACCATTTATTGTCTTTACACCTCTTACTGTTCGTTATAAAAGTGTCGATTGCTCGACGTTTTGCTGTAACTACAATTCCCTTTGATAGTCTCTCATTGCAAATAAAACACTCGTTAAAATCAGACATGTTTGTCTTCACAAGTTAATTTCACGAATACACCGCAAGTGCAAATGCCAATCTCCCGAACGCTCCGCCTCAATGTATAACTTGATGAGATTTATGCAGTCCATATACTGCATCCAAAGTTGCGCTGTGCGTCCTCTTTTTCTTACTGCATCCATTTCATCTTGTAATCGGATTGCTTCAAACAAACGTTTATCGTTTTTTTATAGTTTCAGCCGTTGGTGGCTCAGCGTCAAAGTTACTGAAGAATTCGATGACATATTCATGAACGCTTTCATCAATGTTTGTCAGACCTCGGATAATCATAGTGCCTAATGCCTGGTATGTTAGCAAATGCTGCATAAAACAGCACTGTATTAATGGCATCCTTGCTTGATGGAGGAAGATTGACAAACGGCAAACACAAAACACGAGAGACATCGTACTCTATGTTTGTCATAATAGTCTCGATATAGTTTTTCCAACTAGGGAGATTATCTACTCCAAAAGATTGGCAATTACGTAGAGCATATACGTAACAGGAAAGTGCTCAGGTTCTTGTAAACCATCTTGTTTCAGTTCTTCAAAGACAAGATTTTTCAATCCAGATCCACTATTATAATTTCCATAATGCTTAATCTCAATTTTTGCTTGCGACGCCAAAATTGCAGCAGATGGCATGACTTTCAATTTTTCAATCCGTCCTTGTATTTCTAAGCTATTTTTCGGAGTAACACAACAAATGCATCATGCTGTGAAATGTGTGTGAGGCCATCTAATGTACAAACATTGTGGTCAGCATTGTCAAAAACATATTGACCAAATGCATGTTCTTTAATCATTACTTTGGAATTTACAACTGCAGATGCTTTCAAAAAGCGTTACATTATTATATGATATACATAACCCTAAATTGGAAAGTATATCGATCAATAACTTCGAGCCAAATTTGCGATGCAAGAATACACCAATGCCAATTTGAATCGATGACAGAAACGACCTGAGTCTTATCACAGAAATAATAGCATGTGCTATGCTGTTCCTTTTCTTTTCCAAACTTTCCCGGTTGCCTCTCTTTCCTGTTAGCATAATATCACTTAAAAATAACTGCAAAGATTCCGGAACATCGTCCACTGGCGTTGTCAAGAAATTGATGAGGAGATGGACACGGTGTTGTATCATAGAATTGTTTTCTTATATCATCTCTGACAATTGTAGCTGCTGCCCTGACAATTCGCGCTCTTCCTTTTCAGTTTTCCCCTTGTTGTTGTACCAGGAATCGATTAAAGCCTCATAGTCATTACCACGAAAGCACACAAGTGTCGGTCTGCCAGTTTTCTCATGAATTATTATCTTTTCTCCATATCTTTTCAGTAATTTCAATTTCAATGTTTCTGGTTTAGGCGTGTACTCCTTCATTTCATCCAACAATTTGGTCAATGTGAATTGACATTCATCATTTTCCTCGATGTAGTGGCAAACGTTTTTAAAAGCAGTCTCTAGGTCAGTTATTGGTGGCCTTCGTATAGGATTCCCCGGAATGTGTGCGGAAAACATTTATTACAGTTGGCATGGTACCGACCACCAACTTCTTTTAATGAATGTACTCCCTCAATTCTACTGAGTACATCATGGGTCCATTGGTCATTTCGTTTTCGTGCGGTTTCTTGAATTCTCAGCTGAATACTGTCGGCCGAAACAAGTCGTCTCGTTCTATAGTCTTTACATTGTTTATTGCAAAAGAAACAGTTGGATTCGAAATTGAACCCTTCAGGAGTGCTCGATCGTCGAGATGGTCCAGCTTGAGAATATCTTGTTGGATTTTTCTCGATACAAACAGTTCTCAATTCCGAACTATATGATTTCCGACATTTGTCATGAATGCGGATTTCGTCTAAATTCTGTAAAACCAACCATTTATTGTCTTTACACCTCTTACTGTTCGTTATAAAAGTGTCGATTGCTCGACGTTTTGCTGTAACTACAATTCCCTTTGATAGTCTCTCATTGCAAATAAAACACTCGTTAAAATCAGACATGTTTGTCTTCACAAGTTAATTTTTCTTCGCAACTAATGCAACTTTTTAAATTAATAAACACACAAAATGCTCACGATTAATACGATACTCAGAAACGTGGACTGCTCACTCAAAAAATGCAAACACATATCCGTGACGTGTCAATTTAAAACAAAAAGATCGGTTGTAAACAAAAAGAAGAAAAATCATGGATACTGAGGATTGAAATAATTATCCAAGACGGTGGTGTGGAAGACAATCAAAAGGTGTACATATGTATGAATAAATTTTATAAATATGAATAAATTTTCTTTAAACATTTTTCGAGTTGATATGTTCTCCCTATGAGACGACAAGTACAACAAATATGATATTATGTTTTTGGAGTTGTTTATGACAATTTTTAAATAAATAATTTGTTAACAAATAAGTAAAAATGAGAGAATGTGTTGAAAACGGTTTTGCAATAATTTATGGATCAATAATAATGCAAAAAATCACGTGAATGTTAATGGAAAATAATTATTTCAGTGTAAAACAAGCGTTATCCAAACCTCTATTAAGCTAGCAGGATCAAATCAGCAGAATCAAACTGGACCTATCAGATTATTTAGTACATATTTTGTACTAATTTGTACAACTAATAATAATTTTGTACCTCGTGCCATTTCCAAAAAAACTGTGGTGCTGCTACCATCAAATTAAGCTAGCAGGACCAAACTAAAACAAAACGAAAAGATAAAAATAAGACCAGAAATCGAAAGGGCTGAATTTATACTAATTTGTACCACCCAAATAAACTCAATATATTTAGCCCTTATGCTTAAAACAACCCCAATTGAATTTAGCCCTATTAAGCTCAAGAGTAAAGTACTCCTTCCTATTAGCAGAATCAATCGCTACTTATATACTTGACGCGACATAATTTGTACCATCAAAATCTAAAGTTTCAGATTTTGTATCCCTGCCGTTCCTTCGAAAACTACCCCCGACCTTTACCCGTCTCAAGAGTAAAGTACCTTTCGCCACGAGCAGAATCAATCGCTACTTGTACACGCGACGCGACATAATTTGTACCATCAAAATCTAAAGTTTCAGATTTTGTATCCCCGCCGTTCCTTTGAAAACTACCCCGACCCTTATTCGTCTCAAGAGTAAAGTACCTTTCGCCACGAGCAGAATCAATTGCTACTTGTACATACGACGCGACATAATTTGTACCATCAAAATCTAAAGTTTCAGTTTTGTACCCCCGCCGTTCCTTCAATAAGGGTCGGGGGTAGTTGTCGAAGGAACGGCGGGGGTACAAAATCTGAAACTTTAGATTTTGATGGTACAAATTATGTCGCGTCGTGTGTACAAGTAGCGATTGATTCTACTCGTGGCGAAAGGTACTTTACTCTTGAGACGGATAATGGTCAAAGGTAGTTTTCAAACGATCGGCGGGGATACAAAATCATGAAACTTTAGATTTTGCTGGTACAAATTATGTCGCGTCAAGTATATAAGTAGCGATTGATTCTGCTAATAGGAAGGAGTACTTTACTCTTGAGCTTAATAGGGCCAAATTCAATTGGGGGTTGTTTTGAGCATAAGGGCTAAATATATTGAGTTTATTTGGATGGTATAAATTAGTACAAATTCAGCCCTTTCGATTTCTGGTCTTATTATTATCTTTTCGTTTTGTTTTAGTTTGGTCCTGCTAGCTTAATTTGATGGTAGCAGCGCCACGGTTTTTTTGGAAATAGCACGAGGTACAAAATTATTATTAGTGGTACAAATTAGTACAAAATGGGTACTAAATAATCTGATAGGTCCAGTTTGATTCTGCTGATTTGGTCCTGCTAGCTTAATAGAGGTATTATCCAACCTGTGCGCAATATTGGATAATTTCGCGCGTCAATAAAAAAAATCAGCGTTCGTCGTACGAAAAAAAAGCAAGAGTTCTTTTTTGTTGCAAATTTTGCCCCCAACAAGATGCATATGATAAGATTCATCTCAAATGAATTCTAAGACGTGAAAACAGCAAAAAACTAAGACTACTCCAAAAGTAAAATTTTTTGGTTTATATAGCTATAAAATAAACAAAAAAGGTCTAAAAAATCGGTGGTCACCATGCAAGATATTCTTTGAAGTTCTCAGATTATGTGTAATTTTTTAGGGATTTTTAATTTTATTTTAAATGACAGAAAAAAATCACCGGCGCAACATAAAAAGAGCGACGAAATCGGGGGTTTTCGGGATCCGAGTTTCGGAGTTTGACGGCGCGTGCAAGCTAAACGACTGACATGACAATAAATGTTATTCGGATCATTATTGTAGATAATTTTACGCTCTACGAAAAAGGTACATATAGTTTGTTACCCTATCTTGCTTGGTTTTCGAGATATTTGAGAAAATACAAAAAAGTCGCTTTTTTTGTCTATAATATTGTTAATAACGTTCTATTCCTCGTTAATTTTGCGAAGCAAAATTAATCCCACTTATAGCACCTCAAACCAAAGCGATTCATAGTGATTGCAACCTGGGAAGACTAATTGGATGGTTAACCCTTTAAATTAGTCTAATAAGACTGGCCTATCTATATAAATCGGGAATATTGCGCGCAGTTTTAGTATAAAGTGTAACCAGGGGCGGATGGTGACTTTTTGGGGCCTGATGCTGATATTATTTCAGAGGCCCTTTTTCCGGGCAGAATAGGATATTGCAATGACATCAAAAAACGACGAAAAAATTACTATAAAAACTAACTTTTCTATCATAAGTTATCGTTTTCTCGTTATTTTGACATCATTATAATTTTTTGTTCTATCTAGATAACAGTTTATGATAATATTTAAACATTAATAAATATACAATTCGAATAAAATATATTCATAATAAATGATATTCAATAACAAAGCCATGGCGTGTATAACACTGAGTGTAGAGGACAATCAATTGATACATTTTGCACATTTTGATAATGCATTTGACAGGCGCTTTCTAAAAAGTACGAACGTTCAACATTTGACAGCAGGTTGTATCTACGAAGAAAATTATATAGCATTCATTATCATGGTGCATCTATGTGCAATCACATTGACTCAATTATGGAAGTGGTCGGATTGCTACGCGGATCAGGAAAGCCCCTTGAGGACGAAGAAATTGTCGCAGTTCTACTAGTCAGTCTTCCTGAATCTTATGCAGGTCTTGTCACAGCACTTGAGGGAAGAGACGAAGCAGATTTAACAATGGAATACGTAACCGGAAAAATGTTGGAAAGAGGCCAGTGGAGGTTTTGGACCATGCGTAGAAGAGACTTTGTTTAGGCTTGCAAATATTTTTATTGCAGCGTCAAAATCAGGAAAATTACCTACACAACACTTTCAATTTTGGTTTATAAATATACTTTTACCCGCAACTGTGGAGCCTTTAGTGTGTTATTATTAGACTCTTGGAGCGGACATTGTCCGAACCTACAGGAGTTTATGCCATCTAAAGATAAAAATGTACGGATTTAACAATACCAAAAAAAAACTATAGGAATAATTCAACCCCTTGACGTTTATGGGTTTAGAATATGGAAAAACTTTGTGAGGACATTTAGTGATCGCGTTATGTTGTTAAATTATGATATCAATTTACATTTGAGAAATAATATCATTAAATTACAATCCTTAACACATATACAACTGTCCTTGCCACGATTCCATAATCTTTTCAAATATGCCTGGTTTAAAAGTGGTCACCTCGAAGAATGGCCATCACATTTTGAAAACACGGTGGATTTTTGTTTCTCCAGAAAAGATATAGAAGAAATTTCACGCTATTCCATATGTGGTGCACCTGCTGTAATATGTTGCTCTTGGTGCAAGAAATATTTTTGTATGCATCATTTCTTTGAGGAATATCATGACTGTAAATACTATGAAATATAATAATTGTTTGTAAGTAAAAGATTTTTATCTAGAAAATTATAATATTTATTATTAATGTTTGTAATAAATATTCTTATATTTACATCATAAGGAACGCTGTCAAAACATCATGTAGTAACTCTTATGAAGAATATCACTAATCATGGAATTAATACACGTTATTAACCACATATTCACTTGTAATTATTTTATTTTGTTTAATTACGATAATTATACACAATCTTTGATGATATAATCTTTCATAAGTTAAGGAATGGAAAAACATGTTCAATCGCAAAATAATCAAGATTTCTATTACAAATATAAAAACATAATCAAATAAATGATAAAACAAAATAAATATTTTATATTTTATATAAAATAGATATATAATAATAGAAATATTCTTATGATGAATTTTATGCATAAGTAAGGGAGTAAATAAATAAATTCTTCTCGCAATAATTTTATTGGACGCTGTCGTTTGTCATATACAGGGTGTCCCAGACCACCCGTACACCCCTTTTAAAATGAAAATAAATTATCAAAAATCGCGAACATTTTTTAAGTAAATCGGGTATGCTCTATCGAACGGTGATATTTTCAACTTTTGATTCCGACGGGAAATACGCCATCCGGACCGGAAGTTAAACTTTTTGAGGGGAACATAGTACTTTTTATTACAGATTCGAATCGTACGTGAAAAAATAAGAAACTTTTGTATCAAACGTTTTTTCTGAAAGTGCCTCTGTCAACCTTAAAATTGACTTTGAAAGTAACTGTCATTAGTTATGACACAGAAACATTTGAAGTTCATAATTTCATCACAGTTACTTTCAAGGTCAATTTTAAGGTTGACAGAGGCATTTTCAGAAAAAACGTTTGATACAAAAGTTTCTTATTTTCTCACGTACAATTCAAATCTGTAATAAAAAGTATTATGTTGCCCTCAAAAAATTCATCTTCCGGTCCAGATAGCGTATTTTCGGTCGGAATCAAAAGTTGAAAATATCACCATTCGATAGAGCATACCCGATTTACTTAAAAAATGTTCGCAATTTTTGATAAAAGCCATTTATTTTTATTTTAAAAGGGGTGTACGGGTGATCTGGGACACCCTGTATATCTGATGTCTTTATTATCAAGCTGTAAATTACAAGAGTCATTTACTATTAAACGGAACCTCGCGAACCCGAAAATTTTAATTTCGATGAAACTTTACACATATATAGAGGGGATAAATATATAAATTAAAAAATTTTCAGTTGCCGCTCAAAAGCGATTTTGAAGAGTGAAATCACCCCTTATGTGTCTAACGGCTTTTCGCTTTTCTCGATATATTTCAAAAACTATTCAAGATATTAAAAAATGTTATATACAAGTTTTATGGTAAAAACAATTCTATTTAACCACATTAATAAAAATTTGAAAAAATAATTCTAAAAAAAATTTTTTTCAAATGTTTATTAATGCAGTTAAATAGAGCTGTTTTTACCATAAAACTTGTGTATAAAACATTTTTTGATATCGAATAGTTTTTGAGATATATCGAGAAAAGCAAAAAGCCGCTCTATATATGAGGGGTGCTTTCACCCTTTAGAACCGTTTTTGAGCAGTATCTGAAAATTTCTAAATTCATCTATTGACCCCCCTCCCCCCCCCACATGTCTGTAAAGTTTCATCAAAATCAGAATTTTCGGGTTTGCGAGGTTCCCTTGTCAGTTTGATCCAATCTACCTCCATCTTTCATTTCATCACTTACTTGTCGGACAGCCTGTATAAACCGTACGATCGATAGATTAAAGTTGTGATATAACAATCGTTTAATTAATAATTAATTTATGCTTGTGTTACGTCCTGCCGATTTCACGATTCCTTCTTTCCGGAGAATTGCGACAGTGATTGTCCGATGATGAAAGATAAACAAAAAGTT
Organism: Formica selysi; assembly: GCA_009859135.1. Classification (NCBI taxonomy): domain Eukaryota; kingdom Metazoa; phylum Arthropoda; class Insecta; order Hymenoptera; family Formicidae; genus Formica; species Formica selysi. Next base: position 104,768 of record WHNR01000079.1, on the reverse strand, counting down.
ATCCGATAGACAAAGCCGCTTGCGACATATAACTTTCTTAACTCGTTTAACATTTTCATATCAATGAGTAACCGCGGAAAAATAAAGAGATCGATGTAATTGTTTGCAATAATTAACGATTATAAAATGTAATTATTAATTGCATTAAGAATTACATTGTAATTGAAATTTGTAATTGTTAATTAGATTACATTTTTGCCCAACTCTGCTTCCTATGCCGCGCGCGCGAGGAAGAGAAAGAGAGAGTGAGAGAGAGAGAGATAGAGAGAGAGAGAGAGAGAGAGAGAGAGAGAGAGAGAGAAAGAGAGAGAGAGAGAGAGAATAGTTCGAGATGCGTGGCTTCAGCGTTCGCTCGTACGTAGCCGTATACAGTGCCCCTCTCACCGCTTCGCCGCGCACCTAGCAACGCCTGAGTAGAAAGTCTTTTCTCGCCGCGCGCTTGTGTAAGGCATGGATTGGCCCATCTTTTTAAATTAGTTTCTTAATAATTATTACGAAAATCGCAAAATGGTAAAGGACTTTTCTTCTCGATTTCATGTGCTCTACCTGCACATGGCGGGTGATCCGCAAATTATGGGACACCCTGTATATATATATACATATATATATATATATACATATATATATATATATATATATATATATATATATATACATACATATATATATATATATATATATATATATATATATATAATATATACATATATTTAATATATATAATTATTTTAATTATTTAATTTTCTCTTTGACCTATATTTGCAATAAATATGTTTCTTAGACTAATTCGTTGACGCCTTTTGACCAGCTGTGAAAACATTATTATCTTCCACTTGTATCTATATTCTTCATTTGCTTTCAACATCTTTTTCCAATTAAAATAATTGCCATTTGAATCTACTACCTTCTGCATCTAAACCACCTCTCAAATGCCTCACAAATCAATCGTATGGTTTCAGTAGCGTTTCTTTTTAAATTGAAAAACATAAGCAGATAGTGACGAATATATGCACTTTATCTGGCATTTTGTCGAATCGAAATCAACATACATATAGCACGGATAAGAAGGCTTGTCTGGAATTTTAATGTAGGATAGGCGACCTCAAAAAAACAAAAAAAAGTTGTTAATAAAAATTAATTAGAGTACTTTTATCTTTTGCTTAATCGTCATCCAACCTTGACTCCTATTACTTTCTTCCCAACTTTGAATATCTTGATTTACAAATAAAATATTTTCTCTTCTCCTTCTCCTTGTCAATTATATAATTGGACAAGGCAAGTGATGTACACATTTCTCTTTAATACAAATGCGAGATCTATATAATATAAAAAATATATTCATAGTCTCAATAGTTTTACACGTATGTTACGAGAGTGAGAACCATACGGCATACATATGATGGTATCAGTGCAATAAAGGATATAAATGTGCTAAATTAGAGGTACGTGTATCCATGAAAACGATTATTTTCTATCACGAAATGTATTTATATTGACAGAGAAAAAGATCTCTCTCTTCTCCAAAGATATCCAAATTAAAGAATCACGAGCGTCTGACACAAAACAGCGAAAAATTCGAAATATCTAAAACATGTAGGATCTTTAATTATCGCGATATTGATTAAAATTTTATTATTTACTTTACAAGCAAATTTTTTCACAGCTTTTTAAATCATTTATCAACACGATGAGATTGATCGCGATCACGTGTCTACTGTCATTGTGCAGTTCTCTTGGCGTAGAATTGGCAGATGTGACACTCGAACCAAGCGCGTTTGCGAAGAACATATCATGGTTCAGCTTAAATCCCGATGTCGTTCTCAACACGGTAAGCGTAAACATTTTTAATATTCTATACAGCGAAAAAATTGTATTCCCGACATGTATACTTTATAAGTTCTCTTGTAATAGATTTCATTATTTTATTAAAAGACTTTATATTTTATTTAAATTGCTTTTCATTGGGCACAAAAGTCACGTTTAATACTGCTGACAATCAAGAATATTTATCCCAGATAAATTCTATAGCAATATTTTGTACAACATTTTTTCACTCATTGAAATAAAGATTAAAAATCTTCATTATTTCGATTAGCTCAATTTTCACAATACAGAAAATTTTCGAAAATGATCTTACACCGATTTCCGTGCTTTTCTTCACAATTGAAATCTGAATTCCGCAAGATTTACATTTTCTTTAATCACATCTACAACAGTATTAACCTCTTCTTTTTGGTTTTTGAAGCTAATCTAAAAACATATTCAAATTTTAGTATTATATAATTACCATTAAATTCTTTTTTTTTCGTCCCAAAATATACGGTAAATGTAATATATACATATACATATATTAGTCTGTGTGTATTTCAAATAATCAAAAATAAATATGTATTAGGTATACAACTTTGCTTCCGCCGTTTTCCTATAGATGGCTTTAGCGGTAAGTAGTGGTCGAAATAAATAGATCATAGACGTCATGCAATAAACTTGGGCATCTGTCAACATAACCCCATAGAAACATTAGTCGATTTGTGTCTGCATCATAAAGTTATTCTCGATTGAAAATGTCAGTTTACGAGCCAAATTCTCGTCATTTGCGGGAGGTTTTAATTTTCTGCTTCAATATGAAGAAATCTGCGGCTGAGGCTCATTGAATGCTCTCAAATACTTATGGTGAGGCCGCTATTAGTGAAAGAACGTGTCGTGAGTGGTTTCAACGCTTCAAGAACGGTGATTTTCACGTCGAAGACCGGCATAGCGGTGGAAGAGAGAAGGTTTTCGAAGATGCAGAATTGGAGGCATTACTTAATGAAGACTCGAGTCAAAGTCAAGAAGAATTGGCACGATCATTGGGAGTGACTCAACAAGCAATTTCAAAACGCCTCAAAGACATGGGAATGATTCAGAAGCAAGGAAATTGGGTGCCGTACGAGTTGAAACCGAGAGATGTTGAACGGCGTTTGTTTGCTTGTGAACAGTTGCTTGAAAGGCAAAGACGGAAGGGATTTCTGTATCGCATTGTGACTGGGGACGAAAAATGGGTCCATTACGATAACCCCAAGCGCAGAAAATCATGGGAATATCCCGGCCATGCTTCCACGTCGACGGCCAAACCGAATATTCACGGCTCGAAGGTCATGCTCTGTATTTGGTGGGACCAGCTCGGCGTAGTGTATTATGAGCTGTTAAAACCGACTGAAACAATCACAAGCGATCGTTATCGAACGCAATTAATGCGTTTGAGCCGAGCATTAAAAGACAAACGGCCGCAATACAACGAGAGACACGATAAAGTGATTTTGCAGCATGACAATGCTCGACCCCATGTTGCGAAAGTGGTCAAGACATACTTGGAAATGTTGAAATGGGAAATCCTACCCCACCCGCCGTATTCTCCAGACGTTGCTCCCTCTGACTATCACTTGTTTCGATCAATGGCACACGGCCTGGTTGACCAGCACTTCCGGTCTTATGAAGAAGTAAGAAATTTGATCGATTCGTGGATCGCTTTAAAAGATGACCAGTTTTTTCAACGCGGGATTCGTACGCTGCCCGAAAGATGGGAGAAAGTAGTGGCCAGCGATGGACAATACTTTGAATCATAAATGTATAACCAGTTTTTTACAATAAAACCTCGAATTTCGGAAAAAAAACGGCGGAAGCAAAGTTGTACACCTAATATTTATATATATTATAATCATGACATAGTCATTAAAATTATTTTAATTGGTTCAAGAGATAAAAAATTAAGAAAAGTTTATTTCTCCAAGATTTATCTTTGGGAAATAATTTTTTATCAAGCTTTACATTTTCTTATTCAAAAATAATATATGTATATATATATTTGCGTAATGCAAAATTAATGCATTGTGCATATTTATTGCAGAGACACCCTATTTAGAAAATAAATTTTATACGCATCTTATCGCATAAATTTATTTCAACTTTAAATCAATTTTGAGAGTATCTTCTTTTTTACTAATTTTTTTCAGCCGGAGATGATAAAAAGGGCGGGTTATCCCGCGGAGGCTCATGTTGTAACAACGGAGGATGGTTATCTCTTGACATTACACCGTATTCCAGGTGGCAAAGGTTCTCTGCCAGTACTGATACAACACGGTTTCTTAAGCTCTTCCGCCGACTGGGTCATGCTTGGCAAAGGCAAAGCACTCGGTACAATTCTTTAATCAATCTCTAAGAGATGTCTGGAGATATTATTATTGATTCTTCTTTTATTGGAAAGACGCTTAAGAGGAACTCTCGAATTTAAGCAGCAAACATGTCGAAAAAACTTTCTCTCTCTAATGAACTTTTAATTATAATATATCTTATAATGTATTTTACTTATTACAGAATATTTTTATAAAATTATAAACACATACTTTATGTATATTATAATTACACAAATTATGTATAATTATATGAATTTTAATTATATATACATCATGTTTATACAGGGTGTAACTGAAAAAACATTTGGAGCACACTATCAGATACAATAACCCAAATCTAAAAGTCCTGAACCATTTTTTATTCTGAGCTTTCTTTTCGTTGTTATACGACGTTAAAGTTAACTAATCAACGCTTGTCTATAGAGGAAAGCAGGAAAGATACGGCGGAGGTCGGAGTTCGGAGTAGCGAGACGGCTTTCCGCTGTATAGACAGGCGCTGATTAGCTAACTTTAACATTATATAACAACGAAAAGAAAGCTCAGATCAAAAAATGGTTCAGGATTTTTCGATTTGGATTGTTGTTCTGTATTTGATGGTATGTTCCATATATGTTTTTTCAGTTACGCCCTGTGTATTTAAAATTGTTTATTTAAGTTATCGAATAGTAACGAATGCATTGTAAATTAGTTTGCTGTCTTAATCTAAATGATTAAAATATATTAACATATGGAAAGATATTGATAGAAAAAAATTTATATAAGGATATTATGTGAGAAGATACTTAATTAGTATCTTAATTAGATACTTAATTAGTATCTTCCCACATAATTACATAATTATAATTATGTAATTATATAATTATAATTATAATTATAATTATGTAATTATACATACAAATATGCAATAAGTATTGCAAATCATGTTCTTTTTTGCATTTTAGCATATCTATTAGCGGATCAGGGATACGATGTTTGGTTGGGCAACTTTCGTGGTAATACCTACTCAAGGGCGCATATTTACCTATCGCCGTCGGAATCAAAATTTTGGGATTTCAGGTATTCGCAAATAAAAAATAAAAATAATGATACTTTGAAAATGATGGAGTTGTAATAATGTCGGAATTAACTTGGCATCAAACATAAGTAGATGGATAATTATGTATATGCTTATTTATATACTTATATACTTATATATACATATACCTATATATATATGTATATATATATGTATATGTATATATATACAGGGTGTATTATTTTAAGTGATGCAGCTGAATATCTCTTAAAGTAAAATAGATTGGAAAAAATATTTCAGACAAAAGATGCATGATTTCGAGCAGGCCACATGATAATATATATATATATATATATATATATATATATATATATATATATATATGTATATGTATATGTATATGTATCAAGAGACACGGTAGTGTCTCGCGCCAAGTCATGCGCAGCAACAGTGAGGCACCCCGTGTATCTTTACGCAAGTCGGCTAGTTGAAGAGTTCTTAGATTATCGAACCTCAATAACGGCTGAACCGATTGATGTTTTAATAAGCTTAATCGAAAGCTTGAGTTTGTTTTATATTATGAAAATATTTTTACTTTTCTTCTACGTATCCTATAAATGAAGATATTATAATCCAAAGTCGAAATGTATAAAATTTTTACTAAGGAACGTCTCCGTCGTCATCGACGCCCAAGCCCCCAATGCGCATGTGTACAAGAAGTTGTACGGTTCGAGCATTCGACATAAGATTGCGCTAGCGGCGCTTCTACTGCTTGCATCCATACCAGCTTTTGACAGATATAGGTTAATAGGTTTGCAATGCAATAGTGCAATGTTATATAGCGTAGCACGCTTTCATTTATAAAAAAGTGAACCAACAAAATTCTTCGTAATACTCGTGGTTAGTTGGATCAGGTATTGAATACACACATATCTGATAGTAAATATATATAGAATAGAATATAAACATCTTGTCATAAATGTATAGAATATTTTCATATCTTATTTATAGAGAAAAATAAAATATTGCGGAAGTAATTTATGCTATGTGTAAAAACAAAACAAAACATCGCATTACATATAAAAATATTCTATATTTATGATAAGAAAGAGATATATGTATTTTATAGTATGTTTATTATAAGATATATGTGTGTTTGTATCCTATACCTGATTCAACTATCCACAAGTATCACAAAGAATTTTGCAGCTTTACCTTTTTATAAATGAAAGAGTGCTATATAATGTTGCAGTCTGGAAAATTTAACTTATACCTGTCAAAAGCCACTATGGATAACTGCGAGCAGTTATCGATATAGACATTCATATCAATTAATATAGATATACACATCAAGAATACATATTTGAGTGCATTTGTCAAACGAGTGTCATATAGTTTGTCATATATTTATTTGTCATGCATTATATGCAGCTACAGATAAATATAAATAACATTGATGAAACGCAGTCTGTAAGGTTAAATTTCTATTTATCTTTATAAATAATTTATAAATATACATTTATTTTTCAGTGGAACTAGAAGAATTTTTCAAGCTGTTGATAAGATTTTGACAAAGCCTGTGGCAAAATGTTTATTGCAAACCAACATATTGTAATCAATTCTTGTTGCGATGCTAATGCATCGCTTGAAATAGATGAATCATGTTTTAGTATAGTTAATGAATATAATGGATCTGTTACATGGTATTTTTCCATTTGTCAGAATGCTATTTGGTATATATATTTGGCAAATAAAATTTAGTATTTAACTGACATTATCGATAATTTTGTTGTGTTTAGCATTGAGACAAAGATTGGTTACAATATGTTGGTTTGCAATAGACGTGTTGTCGCAGACTTTGTCAAAATCTTAACAGCTTGAAAAATGTTTCTATTGAAAAATTCCATTGGGAAATAAATGTATTTATAAATTTATTATAAAAATTTATAAATTATTAAAAAAAAATAACTAGAAATGGAAATAAAATATAAATAGAAATTTATAAGATTTATACATATTAATCTTACAGACTATGTTTTACTAATGTTACTTATACCTGTAGCTGCATATGATGCATGACAAATAACTATATGATGACAATCATTTGACAAATACATTTAAATACACTGTATTCCTTTTTACATCTTTTGCTTTTGATATAATCAGGATACAAGACAGATTAGTTAGATAATTTATAGCACAGCACAAGCATATAGTAATATATTTTAATTTTGATTATAGTATTTTTTTTTTAAAAGGACGTAACATTTATCACTTTTATAAAAGTACTTGATTTGTTTAATCTGTCTTGTAGATATGTAGCATACATATCATTTTTACACTAATTGCTTGTGCTGCGTATACCTGACTAGTCTGTCTCGTAGATATGTAGAATACATACATCATAAAATATATTATAATTTATATATTATAACTCATATTATAACTTTATATATAATTAGCAAGGTTTATTCTAATCTTAAATATTAAAAAAAATGAAACGTTACATTTATCAGTTTCATATCAATAAAATTAAGATCTTAAATATTTAAAAAAAGAAACATAACATCTATCACTTTTTAATTTATATTTAAATTACAATATAAGTTATAATATAATATAAATTATATAAGTTATGATGTGTGTATTCTATATATTTACGAGACAGATTAGTTAGGTAATTTATAGTATAGCACAAGCGTATAGTATCAATCAAAGAAATGAAAGAGTTGCTTTTATAATTCAGAAATATAATAGATGTATTCATTTAATCTGATTGCAGAAATAGGATAATATATAACACATAGTACAAAAAGAAATGATATAATTGCTAAAAAATTACCTTTTTTTAAAAAAAGTGAAAAAAGGCGCCAAATGCACGCGCACAAGCGCCTTTCGCTATAAAAATACTCATACAAAATAGTGTTATTTCAATTTGTTGTGAAAAATTCTTATACAAAATAGTGTTATTTTAATACAAAAACAGTGTCATATCGAAACTAAAAAACTGTTTTACAAAATAGTTGTTTTAATATTCTACAAAAATGGTGATATAAAAATATTGCGCCAATTAATAAAAATTTATTTTACAAAATTCATTTATTATTATTTCTAATATTAAAAATTGCAATGTGATCAAAATAGTGGAATATATTTAAGTGAAAAAAATTTTTAATTCAAAAGATAAATTTAAGTATAAAATAACTTTTCAATTAGAGAAAAACTTGGCGCTGTTAAATTCAAAATATAAATAACACGTTAATTAGATTAGCGTATATTCAATTTAGCAGCGTCAAGTTTTTCTCTAATTGAAAAGTTATTTTATACTTAAATTTATCTTTTGAATTAAAAATTTTTTTCCCTTAAATATATTCCACTATTTCGATCACATTGCAATTTTTAATATTAGAAATAATAATAAATGAATTTTGTACAATAAATTTTTATTAATTGGCGCAATATTTTTATATCACTATTTTTGTAGAATATTAAAACAACTATTTTGTAAAACAGTTTTTTAGTTTGGATATGACAGTGTTTTTGTATTAAAATAACACTATTTTGTATAAGAATTTTTCACAACAAATTGAAATAACACTATTTTGTATAAGAGTATTTTTATAGCGAAAGGCGCTTGTGCGCGTGCACTTGGCGCCTTTTTTTCACTTTTTATAAAAAAAGGTATATATGTATACAGGGTGTCCTAGACCACCCGTACACCCCTTTTCTTTCAAAAACTAAGCATTTTAGAGAAAAACGTTTTGAACAAAAATTGTATGGTTTTGAGGGGAACATAAGATGATGTCATTGGTTTGACCTTGGATGGCATGGTTAAGGTCAAGTCAAGGACACCTTTAATTTCTTAAATGGAATTCCCTATTTTTTATTGCATATTCTTATAGCTTATGTCGAGAGCTTTCCAAAACCCTATAATAAAGTATTTTTTTATTAAGTACTTTTTGAGTTATTTTATATTTTAATCTGACATATTTTGATATAAAAAATAAAATATCTCGTAAAATATTTAGTTTTCGATAATCTTACCGTAATACTTTTATGTACAGAATAATGAGACAAATCAATTAGTGTAAAGAAAAAAACAAATAATTGTTTAAAAAAATACATTATAAATAATTACATACTTTTTCTTAAAAACAATTATTTTTTTTTACTAATTGATTTGTCTCATTATTCTGTACATAAAAGTATTACGGTAAGATTATCGAAAACTAAATATTTTACGAGATATTTTATTTTTTATATCAAAATATGTCAGATTAAAATATAAAATAACTCAAAAAGTACTTAATGAAAAAATACTTTATTATAGGGTTTTGGAAAGCTCTCGACATAAGCTATAAGAATATGCAATAAAAAATAGGGGATTCCATTTAAGAAATTAAAGGTGTCCTTGACTTGACCTTAACGATACCATCCAAGGTCAAACCAATGACACCATCTTATGTCCCCTCAAAACCATACAATTTTTGTTCAAAACGTTTTTCTCTAAAATGCTTAGTTTTTGAAAGAAAAGGGGTGTACGGGTGGTCTAGGACATCCTGTATATAGGGTGTCCCACAATCTCCGTACAATACTTTAATAGTGTATTCTAAAAATAAAATAGAGTCAAAAATTCTAATACAAAAATTTTGAGACTGCAATAGTTTTTGAGTTATAAACAATGAAAGTTTGCCAATGATATCGCGTAGAGCTCGCGCGCTCAGATCTGTAACTACACATAAGATAAATGTCCCAGTGGCCGGACACGTCCCAATATCCGACACATTGGAAAAAAATATTTACCATTTATTTGAACAATTATGAATGAAAATAATAATTATTGTAAAAAATACTTCAACATTTGACGATTAATTGGGGAAAAAAAGTAAACTTAATATAAAATTTTTGTATTTAAAAAAATTGGTTAAATAAGCATGTCTAAGGCTAGGCAAAATGATGGCTGATCGTTAACAAATTCGTTAAGCGTTAGCATCTAATTAAATAGTATGAAAATTGGATATTTAATTATATTTGTGAATAAATAATTGAATATCTAATTTTAAAAATTAATTAGAAACTCTCTTTGACGAAATTCATCATAAAAATCACAATTAAAACGATATTTTTGAGCGCCCGGAGACTGGTACATTAAAAGTACCAGTAGTCCCAATCGCCGGACGCATGTGCAAATAATAATAAAAAAAGATAATAAGAAAAAAAGAGAACAAAAAGACCGTAAAAAATTAAAGAAATTGAAGAAAAGAAAACAGAGAAAGCTGAAAATGATACAAAATGAAGAAAAAATATTTTACGTGAACAGAAAAAGTCATTAAAAAAGTGTCAAAGAAAAATTAAACTTTATTTAACTAATTATATTATTATGTATTATTATTTGGTCTGTTATCTGCATGTTCACTGTTGTTAAGAAATTTAGCTTGTAAATTAAATGCTCTGTTTTAAGTTTCCAATTTAGGTAACAAATTATTTTTATAATTTTTGACAAAAATAAAATATCATTAAGTATAAATATCAATTTAAATTAGAATTGTATTTTGTCATTAAATATCTATTTATATCAATATTTCTCGTCAGCATACTACTTTTCTAGTTATGGTTGGACACTGGGACAAGTTATGTGTCCGGACACTCTGGGCCATAACCTATTTCAGCTGTCCGGCCACTGGTACATTGATGCGTTGCATTATTTATGTAAATATTTAATTAATAATTGATATATGTGGGTTCAAATAATTTTTCCCTGCTTAAGGGAATCTTAAGCTTCCGATTGAATGCAAATATTTATATTAAAAATCTTTATAATATTATAAATTGTATTATTTGTGACGACCTACGCTTAAACATCGAAACACCGATCTGTCATTTGTTATTGATTTTACAAATCAGGTAATATTGATTTTTACTGCACAGTGAGTTGATTTTATTATTTCTTAAGGTGCGAATTCATGGGACACTCGTTTCAGCGGTGTACGTGGTCACGTGACTTCGACTTGACGCTAGCGCCAAGAAAAAAAAGCTGGATTTTCTCAGCTTTAGCGTCAAGCCGTGCTGTTGGCCGTATAACGAGTTAACTTCGCTCGTCTAGTGCCAAATTAACACAAAAAAGAAACGGTACTGCATCGTGCTGTAAGAAAATACAAATGGAAAAAAATTAAAAAGGAATTTCAATATAAAATAATAATATTAGATATTTAATTAATTTAAATTTTTATTTTGAATTAATTTTTTTATTATTAAAAAGCAAAATATAAAAAATGAGAATGCAGAATATACATCTCCTCATTGATTTGGATGAAACTTCATATTGCATATTGTAATGAGTAGAATGCGAAAATAATAATTGAATTTGTTATCCAATATTATAAAAAGAGTTATAAAGCCCTCGCACAAACGAAAATATAAGGAACAGGGAACAAATATTAGAGATAAGCACTGACTTGATTTTTGTTAAAATGACTTTACAGTATTTTAAAGTAAAGTAATGTTACTTTAAAGTAACTTACAAGCTATATATATACCACATAACCTGGAAAATTGAAAGAAAAGTTACTTTAACAAAAGTCAAGTCTCCAAGTCAGTCTTTATCTCTAATATTTGTTCCTTGTTCCTTATATTTTCGATTGTGCGGGAGCCTTAATGAATTAAAGATGATACTTCTTGAGGTTAGGAAGTTTATCAGAGAGAATTTTGGCATTATTATATTTATTTAATGCAAGATCTACTTCTAATTATTCTATATTAATATTATAAATGTTTAAATTCAGTTCGATAAATAGTTATTTCATTAAATAAGCTTGATATACATATAATACATATGGTATTGACGCTATAAATTCGATACTAAATTCTTTTCATGCGTTTTTTGTAATGTAGCGTCAATTTTAATCCCTCCCCCCCCCCCTCTACATTGGTAGAATACAGACTGGGGCAATCATTCTCTTATTAAAAAATAAGAATTTTTTTCCCGTTTAGCTTTCCGGAACTGCATCATTTTCAAGATATTTCATTTTTTAATACGTCAAAATTATTAAAATTTTTACAGGAAGAGTCAAGAAATAACAAATGCAGTGTGTATTGTCATAAACAATAATATCTTCCGGAAATAATCTTCAGAAATTTGGACAAAAAAAAAGTGCTTATTTTTTTACAACAGATATATTTTGTTATTTGTAGTGATATATACAGGGTGTCTGATAATAATCGCCCTACCCGTTATATGCAGGTAGAACGGGTTAAACCAAATAGGAAAGTTTTCTACTGTTTTGCGATCTTCGCAATAATTAATGAGAAATTAATTTTAAAAAATCGACCAATTTACGCGAGTATATTATCGCGCGGTGAGAAAGGACGGCTTGATATGGGCGGCATTGATATGTAATTGCTAGGACGCGAAAATCCATCGTTATGTACCGCTCGTACGTAATTGGTGTCATTTGTAGAGCATTCCTCCCAAAACTTTGTCGCGCGCCTAGTTTTGGGTTGTCTCTTCTCGCTGCGCGCTTATACTCGCGCGAATTAGTCGATCTTTTTTAATTAATTTCTAAATAATTATTACAAAAATCGCAAAATGGTAAAGGACTTTCCTGCCCGTTTTAACCCGCTCTACCTGCACATTACGGGTGGGGCGATTATTATCAGACACCCTGTATATTTATTATATTCTGTAATGGTATTATACAATGTATATGTCATTCGAATTTTTCATCAGCTATAACAAAATGGGCATCTACGATTTACCTGCGATGATTACATTTATTACAAATATGACATTGCAACCATTGCATACATACATCGGTCATTCGATGGGCACAACAACTTTTTATGTAATGGCATCAAAGCGTCCGGAAATCGCCCAAATGGTGAAAATGATGATTAGCCTCGCGCCAGCGGGCCCTGTTAAAAGCCATATAAAAAATCCGTTCACTTACGTTGCCCTCTTCTGGAGAGAAATTAAGGTCTGGTAAAAAATAATATACATGTCGACACTGTAAGAAAATAATTTATTATCGCGAAATACAATAATTATCTGTTTAAAACAATATACTTTTGTTGAAGCAAAAGAGGAATATTTTATATATCGTGTGTGTGTGTGTGTTCTTTTCCATGATATGTACAAACATACATAACAGTATAATATTTTAAATATTATTTTTAAATGGTAGATTTTTAAATAATATATTTCTTTAGCGTGTGAATAAAGAGATTCCAATAATTTTCAAATTACAAGCGACTGAAACTACAGGTAGCTAAAGGGAAATAATACAAAATTACATTTTTCAGCTAATTCTAAATGAAATCTTATTTTAATAGAATTTCATTAAAAAATCGTTAAAAAATAATATACGAACAATATAACGTTTTATATATTTTATCCAAAGTTAAAAAAATAATTTTGTAAAAATTATTGTTACCGATCCTAAAAAGTAACTTATTACTGTTATTTAAAAACTAATAAGTTTTTACAATTTTAATCACTTCTTTTTATTAACACTATTATAAAACCAAGTAATATGCAGAGTACACATAAATAAAATTTACTTCTTTTTATACACAACATTTCTTACATTTTTTAAATATTAAAATATAACGGAAGCGATATAATTTTGATATTAATATTGCTATCAACATAAAGCGTACAATAACTTTGATAATTTTGAGTCTTAATATCTAAATAAAAAAAAACATTTACAAAAACATTCAAAAAAATTTTTTTTTTATTTCTGTAAATGAATTAAAATAAGATTTTCTTAGTCTTTTTTTTTTATAGATTTATAAATATGACCAAAAGCACCTTTCTCCGTTTAGCTTCTTTTACCGTTTAGCTTAATTATAATTTTAATATCCAGTCACTAATTCACAAGTCAAATTCGTTCTTAACATGCAGAAATTTATAAAAATTACACGATTCAATTTAAAATAGAATTCGTTAAATTTTATTGAAATTATTTATTATACCAAAAAAATGCTACGGTTAGAAATAATGCGTTATTTCCCAACTCTAATTCTCTTTATACTGAATGGATCTCTTATAATAAAATATTGTATAAATGCGAAAGCTTCCTCTTTTAGCTTTTTTTAAAACTTCCGAAAAAATTGATTTTGGAAAACTAATACGTTTTTGCTTCACATCTTGCTCGTTTCTGCTATATACATATATTCAATCTTCGATTACAATTTTAACAAAATCTTCTTCGAGTTAAAATTAAGATCAAAGCAACTCTCAAAACTTCTTTAAATTATCTTAATTTATTAACAAATTGCTTAAAAATTTACTTATTTATTCCCAGACATACCGCCAAAACTTGAACAAGAAAGAATTACAAGTAGATTACATTTCGGATAAAAAATTTTTAATTGCAGTTGGTCATACAATTTTTCTCCTACGATGAACTCCTTCCGCAGAGTAATCTTTTGAGATTTCTCTCGAAATACGGTTGCAACCAGAATCTCGCCCAGCAGAAGTTCTGCACCAGCCTAATATTTCCGATCACCGGTGACGATCCCGAGCAGTGTGACTACGTGAGTAGTGATTCGCGATTAAGATACAACTCCGATCGAAACTTCTGTCATCATGTTTCATTATTTGAAAATCGTGCAATCACGCTTTAGATTGGATTTTAAGTATACATTCTCGTTCCCTATTTAGGCTCTACTGCCTGTCATCCTGAGTCACTTTCCGACCGGTGCTTCGACTAAGACGCTTCTGCACTACCTACAAGCACTCCAGACGAACAAATTTCGCCAATACGACTACGGTCGCAAGAGAAATCTATTGATGTACAACTCGGCGGAACCTCCGGACTACGATCTAACGAATATAACGGTACCTATCGCATTGTTCTATGGTGCTAACGACTGGCTGATTAATGTCTCGGTAAGTACTAAAGAATGCATGTTCAGATAAAATTTCGTAGCAGGGATTTATTAATGCTAATTTTATATAAGTCAAGCCTTGTATGTAGATTCGGGAAGGTGAAGAAATCGCGCACGATAATTCATGAAAACATTTTTTCAAGGAGGTGCAGAAGCTCTCCCGCCTATTGCCCAATGTAGTGGACATGTACAAAGTGCCGTGGCCCAAATTTAATCACGTAGATTTTGTATTGGCCAAGGATGCGCCCAAACTCGTATATAAAAGAATACTCAAGCTTATAAAGGGGAAAGATCCAAATAATATTATCGATGATAACATTATTGATAAATACATGATAAATACATTGATATAATGTTACATCGACAATCAAAATAAATGATGAATATTGCACATTAAATGGTGACTATTTAAATTATTCTGTTGCACATGTGGTGTGTTGTAGAGTTATATGTACACTCTTTCGTGATATGCCTGCAGTTTCTAATGCGAGAGCATTGCTGATTCTACTTCTCGCGTCTATTACTGCTTTTAATGCCTAAAAATAAAGTGACTGCGAGCGTAGTATAACATTTTGAATGCGGTATGACTTTTTGACGTTCTGTGCGTCATATCCTAGTCATATCCCCGTCATGTCCACGTTTTTTGGTCAGTATTTCTGGATTCTTCTGGTAACAATCGGTCTGCACTAATGGAAGTACTTTTACTTCTGTAACTGTACAATATAATTTCCTAGCCGACATATATATTTAACTGGTTTATGTGTTGCATCTTATTTGGTGCCACTTGCATTCTAATTGCATTCCTCCTCGACCTCTTACATGGAGCTATCTAGAAGAACGAACAAAATGAATTTCAAATTTAAAAAAATTTTCAAACCTTTATTTATATTTACTCGACCTGTGCTAAACGCTTGTGACTTTTCTTCGAATCAAAACAGAAACAATGAGTCAGACAAAGTAGGAGAGACGATATAGACCAAAACAGAGACAGCGTATCAACCGACCTGCTTCAAATGTAAACGCTTTGTGACAAAAAATCGGATCTGCGCCTTCTGTAAAACGTAAGCCCGATAATATTATAATATGTCGCAGCTGACTGCATCTATCTAAAGTGTCCATAGTTGAATCTAACTTAATGAAATGGATGGATGGATAAAATCAGAACAGTTGATACTTTAAACAATAAAATAGATTCTTTCGATACCAGGATGCAAACTTTTGAGATGCTCTAATGCAGTGCAATGATGCCTGTTTCACTGTTGACCAACTAAATATAAAAATTCTCGCTCCTCTCATGACTGGCAACGCCACAAAAACTTACGAAATATGACTGCCACTATGATTCGACGTGAGAAGTGGTCATTTATAAATTCTTTGTAGACTTCGTAGAATTCTTCGCAGGCACCTTTCTTGCCAGTTCTGGAGGGATTTATCCTTTCTTGGAAGCTTCGTTCCTCCTCTCCTGATATTCCTGATCATCTCCTACAGTCAGTCAAGTAAGAGCGTGTTTGGGTTAATTTGTAGAAAAATTTATTGAACAAAATTTTCAAATACGTGGGTCCATTGTACTCGATCAGAACAAAGATGCAATTGTATTAATAATGTGTCCAGTCACCACCGGCGTCGATAATTGCCTGGCATCTCCGAGGCATGCTTTCGACCAAGTTAACGGCATATTCATGCGGCAAGGACCTCCAAATGCGACGAATTTCTCTAGTTAACTGCTTCAAAGTGAATATTTTCCTTCTACGAAGCTTCTGCTTCGTGATAGTATGCGGTAGCGCACGCTTCACGGCGGGTGGTTCACCGACATGCGCCCGGCTAAAGGTTGGCACTGATTGATCATACTTTACTCAATAATAATTCCTTTATTAAGCGTTATAAAAAAAATGGTTCAGGACTTTTCGACTCAGTTTGACCCAATCTATCTCCACCTTTCGTTTGGCCACTTACTTGTCGGACACCTTGTATACTTAACACTTTTATATCTCTGTTAAATGTCAAGCTGCCTATATCTCGTTTTCGCATGTTATACCCCTTACGTCCTATATCATCCTCTCATTAAATTTGTTCTTTATTGCTTTCTACACTTTTTGCACTAGTGTACACTTTATTCATAACTTTATGTGATTATCCTTACTTTTATTTTTAATTTATTTTTAAATATTTGTATTTACGATTAGGGCAAAAGCGAATTAATGTAAGTAATAAGCACATTTTTATGTTATTTTGACGTTTTTTTATTTTTTAGCGGATAATGGAGTTTTCTCCCGGAAGCTCCTTTTTTAAATCTCTAAAATGGAGAAATATTTGTTTACTGCTAATGTAAGGTACATAATAGGAACTCAATACAATGTAATTCTTATATAAATAAATAAATAAAACCTATACTTTCACAAATAAACTCCTCAAAATTCTGTAGAATCAATAAACGTAAAAAAATAGGAGTTGAAAATAAGAGAAAAATTTCGGGATACTCGATGTTTTTAAGAATACTATCAAAAAAAGTCTTTTTACGATAATTTTTTTATTCTGTCGCAACATAGATTAGAGAGCAATGAATGTAATAAATGTTGTATAATTTCAATAAGTTATGTATATTTTCAACAAATTCATTAAAGCACTGACGTGAGTGGAACGTAAATTTTAATATTTCTCCAGTGTCGGTCGGCTTGATATGCGTGACAATTTGCACAAAATGTTGTTAACATCCGGTCTGTTTGTACAGAGTTACTTTACAAAAGTTGTTTCTTAAATTCTAATATTCTTATGCTTTGTTCTTTACTTTAGATCGCTACTCTGTTGGAAAAGTTATGTTTTTTTGTTAAAAAATATGCCGGTTAAAATTGTTGTGTTAAATATTTAACACATTCATGTGTTAATTTAATATATTGCTATTGTGTTAATTGGACTCAAATGTTAAATTATTAAAACAACTGAAAAAAGTGTTAAAATAACACAATATGCACATATTTTTATTTTACACAATAGATATATTCCGTATTATTAATGACAGGATTTATCTGTTAAAATTTACAGAAAAAAATATTGATTTTTTTCTATAATAGGAATGAAAGTGATTATAGACCGTCAATAACATTTTTCCAAGTTAATTTTATCATTAAAAATATTGATTTTTATATTGATTTTACATAAAATTTATTTCAAATTACTATGAAGTTTGCTTTCATTTTGTGTTGAAATATTAAAAGTCTTTAGTCATCATTTAACATATCCATATTGTGTTAAATTAACACAAAAATTTGTGTGGACTGTTTGGGACATGCAATATATGTGAAATTTAAGCCAAATTTTCCAACAGTGTATATAAACTGTGTTCAATATTGAATTATGCAGAAAGTTATATTATACGTAGAAAGTTACAAACCCATGAGTATATAACCATTTACCCAGGTAGCAAGGTGTCGTCATTATAACGTCATTTTAAGGTCATTTCTCGTCATATGACGTCAGTCAACTAAATAATGATGTAACACAGACGTGATATTTTTGACGACATATTTTCGTCACAGAAATAACATCATTTAATCGTCTTTTTAAGGTTATTTACTGATCAATTAACTAATATTGTAAATACGTTAATATTAAAATTAACGTATTTATATAAGGAAAATAATAAATATTTTATAATACTTATAAAGTTTACAT
Source organism: Formica selysi (assembly GCA_009859135.1). Taxonomy (NCBI): domain Eukaryota; kingdom Metazoa; phylum Arthropoda; class Insecta; order Hymenoptera; family Formicidae; genus Formica; species Formica selysi. The sequence goes on along the minus strand of WHNR01000079.1, from coordinate 86,021 downwards.
GACTTTCTGTTCAAAACCTTTGAAAATACGGTATTATTATATTACAAAACTATGAAATATTGTTTAATATTAATAATTGAATTTGATGGGTATGTTTATCTATATCCAAAATTATTATTTATTTAATATTTCATGAAATATGTTACTGCGCGCAAACATTTCAAAACTATATAAAAAGATAGTTTATACTTCAGCCACTAGTTCATTTATTTACATATGCGACGCGCGATGCGCCCCATCTCGTATTTGAGTTTCAGTCATGAGAATTATATAAAACTTGCAAAGAGCAACTGGCAGGAGATTAAAAATGTAATTATTCCTATCAGTTTAATTTCTGATGCAATCCCAATATAGGGAATTCAGGTATCAGACTGATAGTTTAAAAATCGGGCAGATAATTATCCGAAAAAGTTAAAACTATCCGTTTATATATATATATATATATATATATATATATATATATATATATATATATATATATTAGGTGTACAACTTTGCTTCCGCCGTTTTTTTCCGAAATTCGAGACTTTATTGTAAAAAACTGATTATACATTTATGATTCAAAGTATTGTCCATCGCTGGCCACTACTTTCTCCCATCTTTCGGGCAGCGTACGAATCCCGCGTTAAAAAAACTGGTCATCTTTTGAAGCGATCCACGAATCGATCCAATTTCTTACTTCTTCATAAGACCGGAAGTGCTGGTCAACCAGGCCGTGTGCCATTGATCGAAACAAGTGATAGTCAGAGGGAGCAACGTCTGGAGAATGCGGCGGGTGGTGTAGGACTTCCCATCTTGCGATTAAAATGATACCAAACATGACATAAATTGGATTATTTTTAATCAATTATGTATTATGTAATTATGATTACTTATTTCATTAAAAATTATACGATTTATGTTGTGTTTAGTATCATTTTTATCGCAAGAATCTCATTAATCCATTATAATTATATTCATAATAATGACATCCGAAATGTAAGTTTCAGTTTTTATTTTATAAAATGTTTATATTTTGTACATAAGAAAAGATCCCCGATGCTGAAGAATCGACAAAAGCAAGAGCAAGAAAGAATGAAGGAGCAAGCGAGATGACAAACATCAAAGAGTTCCGAAGTCTCGCTCGCCAGGCTCCCTTTAACTGTAATCTTTGACATGTATATGTCACCTTACTATAGAAAATAAAAGTTATATCTTTCGCATTTTATATATCTGAAAATAATTGTAATGGATTAATTACATTTTTGCGATTAAAATGATACTAAATATGACATAAATCGGATTATTTTTAGTGAAATAAGTAATCATAATTTTAATTACATAATTGATTAAAAATTATCCGATTTCGTGTTTGGTATCATTTTAATTGGTAAAATATCATTAATTCATTGTAATTATTTTCGGACCAATAAGCGCAAAAAACAAAAATTTTACAGTAACGATATATAACGCGAGAGATTATAGATGAAGCAAGTCTCGCGAGCGAGACTTCGGAAGTCTTTTATGTTAGCTATCTCGCTTGCTCCTCATTTGTTCTCTCTCTCTCTTTCTCTGCTTGTTCTTTATTGTATTCTTTCATTCCCATTATTATAATCTTTTATTTGTTCGACGTTTATTCTTTCTATTCTTGTTTTCCTACATGAAAATAAATCAATTTATTCATCTTTATTTTATAAAGCATAAATAAGATATTGTATATTTTATAAATAAAAAAAGTATTATGTTTGTGTGCGTGTGCGTGTGTATTTTTGTATGTACATGTGTTGTATTTAACTATAGTGAAACGTAATTATGTATTGTATTAACTATAGTAAAATAAAAAAAGAAAATAACTTGTATATCTCATTTATGCTGTATAAAATAAAAATAAATAAATAAATTTACTTATTTTTATGTAGGGAGACGAGAATAGAAAGAATAAAAGTTGAGCAAATAAAAGAATATAATAATGGGAATAAAAGAATACAATAATGAACGAGCAGAGAGAGAGAGAGAGAGAGAGAGAGAGAGAGAGAGAGAGAAGCGCGAGTAAACGCGTAAGTGAATATGCGAGGAGCATGAAGCTAAGCGATACGTAGTACGAGCGAGCGATTAGAAAGAGACAGAGCGTATGATCGAGAGAGAAAAAATGCTGCAATAATGTTAGTGCGTACATGTATATTACTCTCACAAGCATGAAAGAGACAAAGATAGTACGATTATGTCTGTCCTTGTCATGTGTGGCGACAACCGATCAGCGAACGTCTCAGTGCGTTCGTGCGATTGCCACACTTACAATTTCGCGCCTTGGTAACAGCCATGGCGACGCCACTGGAAACCTCCCTAGGAATATCCCTAGAGTAAGCCCAGAGACGCTACTGGCCAACGCGAGCCGCCAATCAGCAGCTGACACATTGGGCTATGCGGTTCTACTGCCGCGCAGAGAAACGAAGCTCCTCTAGTCACTTCCGTCCGGAGATACCAAAAGGAAAGCACGTTCCGTGATAATAAAGATTGTTTGTAGTAACCTATTTAAAAGAGAATATATATCTTCGTTTTATATATCTTCGTTTTATCGTGTGGTTAAATTACTCGTCCCTCGGAATTTTCTAGTAGCACCGATCACTACATTGGTGACCCCGACGTGATAGATACAAAAAAAACGGTCACGTTCTCTGTTCTCGCGGCCCGCGCAGTATCCGCCATTACGCCGGTAGCCACGTGCTTCGTTGCCCACGCGTCGCGAGTGTACGAACGAGCAAGAATATCTTGTTTCTACAAAGTTTAGTGCGTGCGAGCCATCGCGTTCATATTCCGCATTGCCGAAGGTATGTCGACGGGAAGTAACGGAGACCCCGAGCGGCCACGACCGGCCAGCGCGGAGACCACGCAAGACGAGCCGACCGCCTCGGCCGACGCCATTTCGCGCCTAAAATTGCCGCCGTTCTCGAGAGCGGACCCGAGATGCTGGTTCGCGCAAATTAAGATGGCCTTCGAGCTGGAACGAATAGTCAGCGACGACAGAAAATTCAAGAAACTCGCCATGAGCCTAGACTCATCGGTCACTCCACTGGTGAGAGATTTGATCATGCGGCCTCCACGCGAGGAAAAGTACGAGACCTTGAAAACAAGGGTGCTCAACGCCTGCTGCGATTCCGCTGAGGATGATGTGAGGAGACTCCTGCGAGGTTTAAGCCTCGGCGACGACAAGCCATCCAACTTATTGTCTCGAATGAGAAATCTTGCAGGTGAGCCATCTGACACGTGAATGTTACGTGAATTGTTTCTCGACAGATTACCTGAAAACGTGCAAGACATTTTGGCTTGTAACGACACTACGGACCTTAGCAAATTGGCGATGCAAGCGGATCGCATAATGGCACGGAAGGGACCACACGTTTCAGCAATTGAGGGAAAATCGACCGAGACGGCCCTCGTATCTTGTGCAAAACATCAACCCGAAAAAGGCAGAGACGCGTTGATAATGGAGGTTGCAGAATTGAGACGAATTATCGAGGAAATGAATACTGACGACAGGCGTAACCGCTCGCGTAGTAAAACGCCACAGCGGCGACGTACGCATTCCAGGTCCAGAACGCACACACCAGCCGGAAGGAAAAGCAAAGACCGGATCTGTTTCTACCATCACAGATTCGCTCATGAGGCGAGGAACTGCATACCGCCGTGCGAGTTCGTGCAGAAACCGGAAAACGTCAACGACAGTCGCCAGTAGGGGCGTTGAGCGACAACGTCGAACACCAAAATCGTCTCTTCGTCACTGATAAGACCGATGGTGCGCGGTTTCTTGTTGACACCGGCGCAGACGTGTCAGTGTTTCCACGCGCCAAGTGCAAGGGCAACGTACGTCCAACAAAGTTTGTGTTGTACGCCGCGAACAAAACCGCAATACCAACGTTCGGCACGGTCACTCGAACCATCGACCTCGACCTATGCCGTAAATTTGAATGGCAATTTTACGTCGCCGAAGTAGAACGGCCCATCATTGGAGCCGATTTCTTGCGACATTTTAATCTCTTAGTGGATCTCAGAAGGCGGAAGTTGGTAGACGGCGTGACGCAGCTCACTACCCCTGGAAAAGTAAGCAAGGTCGCAGCACCAGCACTCTCAACAGTGAGTACAGACCACGAACATCGCGAACTTCTGCGGGAATTCATCGACATCACGAGACCGACAACGAGGAAGGAGAACAAACATGGGGTGCTGCATCACATCGAAACACACGGCCCTCCTGTGGCAGAACGGGCCAGAAGACTAGCACCTGAAAAGCTGAGGATAGCCAAGGCAGAATTTGGACGCATGATTGAGCAAGGCATATGCCGACCATCGTCCAGCCAATGGGCCAGCCCATTACACCTGGTGTCCAAGAAGACAGGCGAGTACAGACCGTGCGGGGATTATCGACGGCTCAACAGGGTCACGATACCAGACCGGTATCCTATCCCGCATCTGCATGACTTCGCGCATCGCCTTCGCGGTCGTACCGTATTCTCGACACTCGATCTGACGCGCGCGTATCACCAGGTCCCGGTAGCGCCACAAGACATACCAAAAACCGCAGTGATCACTCCGTTCGATTTATACGAGTTTAATGTAATGACGTTCGGACTGTGCAACGCGGCACAATCGTTTCAGCGACTTATGGACACGGCATTACGTGGTTTAGACTTTTGTTTTACGTACATAGACGATATATTAATAGCATCGGACAATAAAGTTCAGCATCAACAGCACCTACGCGTCGTTTTCGAACGGCTACGCGAGTTCGGGTTATCGATTAACGTCGCGAAATGCGTTTTGGGTGCGAGTAAGGTGAATTACCTCGTGTATGAGGTGACGAAGGACGGAACTCGTCCCCTACCCGAACGAGTTGCAGCAGTGCGGGAGTATACACGGCCAAATAACATAACTGAGTTACGCAGATTCCTCGGTATAGTGAATTTCTACCGCCGCTTCACAAGGAATGCAGCGCAAGCACAGGCGCCACTCAATGCAATGCTCGTGGGCGCCAAAAAGCGTGATAAACGTCCAGTCGTCTGGACATCCGAAACGGAGGAGGCTTTCAACGAGACGAAGCGTCGACTAGCTGAGGCAGTTCTGCTGGCGCATCCTGCTGAAGGCGCTCCGTTGATCCTTCGCACTGACGCTTCCGATTCAGCCACTGGAGCGGTGTTGGAACAGCGCGTAACTGGAGGGGTTGAACCGTTGGGGTTCTTCTCTCGGAAACTCACCGATCCACAAACACGCTACAGTACGTACGACCGGGAACTACAAGCCATTTATAGCGCTCTAAAATTTTTCAGACACCTAGTTGAAGGACGAGAGCTGTTGATCCTAACCGATCACAAGCCCCTTGTCTATGCATTCCAACAGCAATCCAGTAAGGCATCCCCTAGGCAGCAAAGGCAGCTAGATTTTATAGGCCAATTTACCACAAACATCGAACATGTCGCAGGCCAGGACAACATAGTCGCCGACGCGTTTTCACGCGTACAAGCCATCGACATGCCCGTCATCATCAGCACTCAGAAGCTGGCCGAAGGCCAGGCCACAGACACGGAACTGAAAAACGTTTTAGACTCTAACTCGACGTCGTTACAGCTGAAAAGACTCCGCATCGACGACTCCGACGCTGTCGTGTACTGCGACGTGACAAACGCTGATGTACGCCCGTACATACCGCAGCAGCTACGAAGATGCGTGTTCAACACGACACACGGACTCTCTCATCCGAGTGGCCGCGCAACCAGGCGAATCATAGCACAATGTTTCGTATGGCCTACGATGAACAAGGACGTCATGGAGTGGGCAAGAACGTGCGTGCATTGCCAGAAGAGCAAGGTGCACAGACACAACCAGCACATGCCACAGCATATTCCAATTCCGGATGCCAGATTCTTCCAGGTTCACATCGACGTAGTAGGACCACTACCAGAAGCGCAAGGGTACAGATACTGTCTGACGATGATAGACCGGTTCACCAGGTGGCCCGAGGCAACACCTATCCGGGATACCACCGCGGAAACGATCGTCACAACCTTCCATCGGACGTGGATCGCACGCTTCGGTGCACGAGGCGTCATCACGACAGACCGAGGGTCACAGTTCGAATCCCGAATATTCGACGCCATGACAAAGTTGATTGGCAGCAACAGGACACGAACCACAGCATACCATCCAGCGTCAAATGGGATGGTGGAAAGATGGCACCGATCAATGAAGGCAGCGATTATGTGTCACGAAACACCAGATTGGGTCAGTATCCTACCGACAGTCCTCCTCGGCTTACGCACAAGCTATAAGGATGACATCAAAGCTAGTGCCGCCGAACTCGTATACGGAACGACCCTCAGGCTTCCAGGGGAATTCTTTGTAGAAGAAGAGCCCGCGGAGGATCCACAACTCTTTAAAGAACAACTGCGCGAACAAATGCGCAAGGTGAGAGCGGCACCCACAGCACACCATTGCAGGAGAAGACCTTTCGCACACGCAACGTTGTACACGTGCACCCACGTCTTCGTACGAGTCGACGCCGTCCGACGCCCGCTGGAACGCCCATATGAGGGCCCATATGAAGTGCTCGAGAGACAGTCCGACCGAGTATTCCGAATCAACATCCGGGGAAGCCCTACCACAGTCTCAACAGAGAGACTGAAGCCAGCCTTTTTCGAGGTCCACGCACAGCGTGAAGACACTTTTATGTTCACAGGTTCACAGGTTCAGGACAGCCCGGAAGCAAACAACAGCCGGCACCGGCAGGGACACAGACGACAGCTGCAGGACCGGTTATCAAAACATATCCTGGTCGCAGAACAGTCCGCTTTGCAGCAAAAGACAACCAAAGATAACCAAGTCACTCGGGGGGGAGCCCTGTGGCGACAACCGATCAGCGAACGTCTCAGTGCGTTCGTGCGATTGCCACACTTACAATTTCGCGCCTTGGTAACAGCCATGGCGACGCCACTGGAAACCTCCCTAGGAATATCCCTAGAGTAAGCCCAGAAACGCTACTGGCCAACGCGAGCCGCCAATCAGCAGCTGACGCACTGGGCTATGCGGTTCTACTGCCGCGCAGAGAAACGAAACTCCTCTAGTCACTTCCGTCCGGAGATACCAAAAGGAAAGCACGTTCCGTGATAATAAAGACTGTTTGTAGTAACCTATTTAAAAGAGAATATATATCTTCGTTTTATACCCGTGTGGTTAAATTACTCGTCCCTCGGCATTTTCTAGTAGCACCGATCACTACACATGTAAGATTGCAGCTCCGTCTATCGCGACATCACGCAACTAATCTACTGCTCTGTTTTACTCTTGAGCCTCGATCTCGCACACACACATATGCATGAAAGTGTTGCATCGTAAAATCTTTTTTATGAAGCTTCTAAACTCACTTCTCTAAGTTCACTTATACTCTTTGATGAAATGCCGAGTGCGGGGTTTACTCATTAGCCACGTGCAGATTACAAATTTGTTATATTAAGTAAATGTTGACGGCAGAAGCCGATAACAAAACTGTAATTTTCTCATTTTTTTTTACTTTTCATATGAAACGTTAAACTCCGCACTCCGTTATTATGTATATCTTAACTGTGGAAAAGGATTTGTTGATATCTATAATCGACAAAAAGATTTTGCATTTTAACACATATTCGCATTCTGTCGGTAATCCGGCATCCTCTTAAATGTAGTGTATTTTGTGTTTTCGTATTTGGATGAGCGTCCTTCGAGATCGAATGTAGCGTCAGGCTGGCTGAACTGTAAGAGTTTTGGGAATCAAGATCAAGGGATTTATTTTATCTAGGGTTTTAGGACACGTAGTTTCGGGACGGGGCGCGGTCACTATCGAAACCACGGCATCGTGCGCTCGAACAATGAGACGGGAGAGAAGCAATATGGATGTGGTCAGTGCAAGTCGGCTTTCGTGATCGTTTCGTGATTAGAAAGCTTTCTCGCTGAAGCCGAATCTGGCTTGGAGTGAAAACGTCAATAATATTATAAGTTACGAATATATTATTTTAACAGTTAATTATCTTTATTAGTTTTGTTGTTTTCAACAAAGAGCGTTGATCGATTATTTAATTTATTACATTAACATTTTAATATTAGACTCTTATATTAGTTCGTCCCTGACGATTCAACGCCTCGGGAGCGGCACATATATATAATTTCTGATTTGTGCGGTATGTTATTTCAGCGCCCTTGTTTGTACGGATTAAATCGAAAATTTTTCTTTCTCTCGATTTAGCCGAAGTATATTTCCTTGTCTTGCTCATCCGTCACAACAGTCTTCTTCTTCGTTTTTGTTCATATTTGGATATACGTTTCCAGCTGCGACTAACCATCGCAACGTATTTAAGAGATCTCCAGTCTAGCATCGCCATTACCATGCTCGATATTTCGAGAGGTAGTTCTTTTATAAAATCAATTTTATTTTCGTCGTACAAGCCAAAAATAATGTCGATGGACAACAGTCTTTTAAAAAGTTTCTCCAATGTCTGCATTTTTTCTCCGTATCTTGGCGAATTCTCGCTTTATATAAACCTCGAAAGTAATGTTCACTTTCGAGAAAATTTTCCGTGACGTAGCCGCCTAACGGCGCGGGCGCGAACTAAACAAAATAAAAATAAAAAATAAAAAACAAATTAAAAGAAGGTTATAGTGGAACCCAGAAACATGAAAGCCTCGGATCCGAGTCGGAGATAATATTGATCCAACCGAGATAGAGAAGCATAACGACGCAAAAAAGGACTGCGATCAAATCTAAATATTAGTATCACTTTACGAACCAAAGTTTATTTTGTCAACTAGCTTATAAGAATTATTTGATCGCTTAAATGTAGTGTATTTTGTGTTTTCGTATTTGGATGAGCGTCCTTCGAGGTCGAATGTAGCGTCAGGCTGGCTGAACTGTAAGAGTTTCGGAAATCAAGATCAAGGGATTTACTTTATCTAGGACTTTAGGACACGTGGTTTCGGGACAGGGCGCGGTCACTATCGAAACCACGGCATCGCGCGCTTGACCGATGAAACGGGAGAGAAACAATATGGATGTGGTCAGTGCAAGTCGGCTTTCATGATCGTTTCGTGATTAGAAAGCTTTCTCGCTGAAGCCGAGTCTGACTTGGAATGAAAACGTCAATAATATTATAAGTTACGAATATATTATTTTAACAGTTAATTATCTTTATTAGCTTTGTTGTTTTCAACAAAGAGCGTTGATCGATTATTTATTTTATTACATTAACATTTTAATATTAGACTCTTATATTAGTTCGTCCCTGACGATTCAACGCCTCGGGAGCGGCAAATATTTGTAATTTCTGATTTGTGCGGTATGTTATTTCAGCGCCTTTGTTTGTACGGATTAAATCGAAAATTTTTCTTTCTCTCGATTTAGCCGAAGCATATTTCCTTGTCTTGCTCATCCGTCGCAACAGTCTTCTTCTTCGTCTTTGTTCATATTCGGATATACGTTTCCAGCTGCGACTAACCATCGCAACGTATTTAAGAGATCTCCAGTCTAGCATCGCCATTACCATGCTCGATATTTCGAGAGGTAGTTCTTTTATAAAATCAATTTTATTTTCATCGTACAAACCGAAGGTAATGTCGATGGACAACAGTCTTTTAAAAAGTTTCTCTAGTGTCTGCATTTTTTCTCCGTATCTTGGCGAATTCTCGCTTTATATAAACCTCGAAAGTAATGTTCACTTTCGAGAAAATTTTCCGTGACGTAGCCGCCTAGCGGCGCGGCCGCAAACTAAACAAAATAAAAATAAAAAATAAAAACAAATTAAAAGAAGGTTATAGTGGAACCCAGAAACATGAAAGCCTCGGATCCGAGTCGGAGATAATGTTGATCCAACCGAGATAGACAAGCATAACGACGCAAAAAAGGACTTCGATCAAATCTAAATATTAGTTTCACTTTACGAACCAAAGTTTATTTTGTCAACTAGCTTATAAGAATTATTTGATCGCTTAAATGTAGTGTATTTTGTGTTTTCGTATTTGGATGAGCGTCCTTCGAGGTCGAATGTAGCGTCAGGCTGGCTGAACTGTAAGAGCTTCGGAAATCAAGATCAAGGGATTTATTTTATCTAGGGTTTTAAGACACGTAGTTTCGGGACAGGGCGCGGTCACTATCGAAACCACGGCTTCGCGCGCTTGTCCGATGAAACGGGAGAGAAATAATATGGATGTGGTCAGTGCAAGTCGGCTTTCGTGATCGTTTCGTGATTAGAAAGCTTTCTCGCTGAAGCCGAGTCTGGCTTGGAGTGAAAACGTCAATAATATTATAAGTTACGAATATATTATTTTGACAGTTAATTATCTTTATTAGCTTTGTTGTTTTCAACAAAGAGCGTTGATCGATTATTTATTTTATTACATTAACATTTTAATATTAGACTCTTATATTAATTCGTCCCTGACGATTCAACGCCTCGGGAGCGGCAAATATTTGTAATTTCTGATTTGTGCGGTATGTTATTTCAGCGCCCTTGCTTGTACGGATTAAATCAAAAATTTTTCTTTCTCTCGATTTAGCCGAAGCATATTTCCTTGTCTTGCTCATCCGTCGCAACAGTCTTCTTCTTCGTCTTTGTTCATATTCGGATATACGTTTCCAGCTGCGACTAACCATCGCAACGTATTTAAGAGATCTCCAGTCTAGCATCGCCATTACCATGCTCGATATTTCGAGAGGTAGTTCTTTTATAAAATCAATTTTATTTTCGTCGTACAAGCCAAAAATAATGTCGATGGACAACAGTCTTTTAAAAAGTTTCTCCAATGTCTGCATTTTTTCTCCGTATCTTGGCGAATTCTCGCTTTATATAAACCTCGAAAGTAATGTTCACTTTCGAGAAAATTTTCCGTGACGTAGCCGCCTAGCGGCGCTGGCGCGAACTAAACAAAATAAAAATAAAAAATAAAAAACAAATTAAAAGAAGGTTATAGTGGAACCCAGAAACATGAAAGCCTCGGATCCGAGTCGGAGATAATATTGATCCAACCGAGATAGAGAAGCATAACGACGCAAAAAAGGACTGCGATCAAATCTAAATATTAGTATCACTTTACGAACCAAAGTTTATTTTGTCAACTAGCTTATAAGAATTATTTGATCGCTTAAATGTAGTGTATTTTGTGTTTTCGTATTTGGATGAGCGTCCTTCGAGGTCGAATGTAGCGTCAGGCTGGCTGAACTGTAAGAGTTTCGGAAATCAAGATCAAGGGATTTACTTTATCTAGGACTTTAGGACACGTGGTTTCGGGACAGGGCGCGGTCACTATCGAAACCACGGCATCGCGCGCTTGACCGATGAAACGGGAGAGAAACAATATGGATGTGGTCAGTGCAAGTCGGCTTTCATGATCGTTTCGTGATTAGAAAGCTTTCTCGCTGAAGCCGAGTCTGACTTGGAATGAAAACGTAAATAATATTATAAGTTACGAATATATTATTTTAACAGTTAATTATCTTTATTGGCTTTGTTGTTTTCAACAAAGAGCGTTGATCGATTATTTATTTTATTACATTAACATTTTAATATTAGACTCTTATATTAGTTCGTCCCTGACGATTCAACGCCTCGGGAGCGGCAAATATTTGTAATTTCTGATTTGTGCGGTATGTTATTTCAGCGCCTTTGTTTGTACGGATTAAATCGAAAATTTTTCTTTCTCTCGATTTAGCCGAAGCATATTTCCTTGTCTTGCTCATCCGTCGCAACAGTCTTCTTCTTCGTTTTGTTCATATTCGGATATACGTTTCCAGCTGCGACTAACCATCGCAACGTATTTAAGAGATCTCCAGTCTAGCATCGCCATTACCATGCTCGATATTTCGAGAGGTAGTTCTTTTATAAAATCAATTTTATTTTCATCGTACAAACCGAAGGTAATGTCGATGGACAACAGTCTTTTAAAAAGTTTCTCTAGTGTCTGCATTTTTTCTCCGTATCTTGGCGAATTCTCGCTTTATATAAACCTCGAAAGTAATGTTCACTTTCGAGAAAATTTTCCGTGACGTAGCCGCCTAGCGGCGCGGCCGCAAACTAAACAAAATAAAAATAAAAAATAAAAACAAATTAAAAGAAGGTTATAGTGGAACCCAGAAACATGAAAGCCTCGGATCCGAGTCGGAGATAATGTTGATCCAACCGAGATAGAGAAGCATAACGACGCAAAAAAGGACTTCGATCAAATCTAAATATTAGTTTCACTTTACGAACCAAAGTTTATTTTGTCAACTAGCTTATAAGAATTGTTTGATCGCTTAAATGTAGTGTATTTTGTGTTTTCGTATTTGGATGAGCGTCCTTCGAGGTCGAATGTAGCGTCAGGCTGGCTGAACTGTAAGAGCTTCGGAAATCAAGATCAAGGGATTTATTTTATCTAGGGTTTTAAGACACGTAGTTTCGGGACAGGGCGCGGTCACTATCGAAACCACGGCTTCGCGCGCTTGTCCGATGAAACGGGAGAGAAATAATATGGATGTGGTCAGTGCAAGTCGGCTTTCGTGATCGTTTCGTGATTAGAAAGCTTTCTCGCTGAAGCCGAGTCTGGCTTGGAGTGAAAACGTCAATAATATTATAAGTTACGAATATATTATTTTGACAGTTAATTATCTTTATTAGCTTTGTTGTTTTCAACAAAGAGCGTTGATCGATTATTTATTTTATTACATTAACATTTTAATATTAGACTCTTATATTAGTTCGTCCCTGACGATTCAACGCCTCGGGAGCGGTAAATATTTGTAATTTCTGATTTGTGCGGTATGTTATTTCAGCGCCCTTGCTTGTACGGATTAAATCAAAAATTTTTCTTTCTCTCGATTTAGCCGAAGCATATTTCCTTGTCTTGCTCATCCGTCGCAACAGTCTTCTTCTTCGTCTTTGTTCATATTCGGATATACGTTTCCAGCTGCGACTAACCATCGCAACGTATTTAAGAGATCTCCAGTCTAGCATCGCCATTACCATGCTCGATATTTCGAGAGGTAGTTCTTTTATAAAATCAATTTTATTTTCATCGTACAAACCGAAGGTAATGTCGATGGACAACAGTCTTTTAAAAAGTTTCTCTAGTGTCTGCATTTTTTCTCCGTATCTTGGCGAATTCTCGCTTTATATAAACCTCGAAAGTAATGTTCACTTTCGAGAAAATTTTCCGTGACGTAGCCGCCTAGCGGCGCGGCCGCAAACTAAACAAAATAAAAATAAAAAATAAAAACAAATTAAAAGAAGGTTATAGTGGAACCCAGAAACATGAAAGCCTCGGATCCGAGTCGGAGATAATGTTGATCCAACCAGATAGACAAGCATAACGACGCAAAAAAGGACTTCGATCAAATCTAAATATTAGTTTCACTTTACGAACCAAAGTTTATTTTGTCAACTAGCTTATAAGAATTATTTGATCGCTTAAATGTAGTGTATTTTGTGTTTTCGTATTTGGATGAGCGTCCTTCGAGGTCGAATGTAGCGTCAGGCTGGCTGAACTGTAAGAGCTTCGGAAATCAAGATCAAGGGATTTATTTTATCTAGGGTTTTAAGACACGTAGTTTCGGGACAGGGCGCGGTCACTATCGAAACCACGGCTTCGCGCGCTTGTCCGATGAAACGGGAGAGAAATAATATGGATGTGGTCAGTGCAAGTCGGCTTTCGTGATCGTTTCGTGATTAGAAAGCTTTCTCGCTGAAGCCGAGTCTGGCTTGGAGTGAAAACGTCAATAATATTATAAGTTACGAATATATTATTTTGACAGTTAATTATCTTTATTAGCTTTGTTGTTTTCAACAAAGAGCGTTGATCGATTATTTATTTTATTACATTAACATTTTAATATTAGACTCTTATATTAATTCGTCCCTGACGATTCAACGCCTCGGGAGCGGCAAATATTTGTAATTTCTGATTTGTGCGGTATGTTATTTCAGCGCCCTTGCTTGTACGGATTAAATCAAAAATTTTTCTTTCTCTCGATTTAGCCGAAGCATATTTCCTTGTCTTGCTCATCCGTCGCAACAGTCTTCTTCTTCGTCTTTGTTCATATTCGGATATACGTTTCCAGCTGCGACTAACCATCGCAACGTATTTAAGAGATCTCCAGTCTAGCATCGCCATTACCATGCTCGATATTTCGAGAGGTAGTTCTTTTATAAAATCAATTTTATTTTCGTCGTACAAGCCAAAAATAATGTCGATGGACAACAGTCTTTTAAAAAGTTTCTCCAATGTCTGCATTTTTTCTCCGTATCTTGGCGAATTCTCGCTTTATATAAACCTCGAAAGTAATGTTCACTTTCGAGAAAATTTTCCGTGACGTAGCCGCCTAGCGGCGCTGGCGCGAACTAAACAAAATAAAAATAAAAAATAAAAAACAAATTAAAAGAAGGTTATAGTGGAACCCAGAAACATGAAAGCCTCGGATCCGAGTCGGAGATAATATTGATCCAACCGAGATAGAGAAGCATAACGACGCAAAAAAGGACTGCGATCAAATCTAAATATTAGTATCACTTTACGAACCAAAGTTTATTTTGTCAACTAGCTTATAAGAATTATTTGATCGCTTAAATGTAGTGTATTTTGTGTTTTCGTATTTGGATGAGCGTCCTTCGAGGTCGAATGTAGCGTCAGGCTGGCTGAACTGTAAGAGTTTCGGAAATCAAGATCAAGGGATTTACTTTATCTAGGACTTTAGGACACGTGGTTTCGGGACAGGGCGCGGTCACTATCGAAACCACGGCATCGCGCGCTTGACCGATGAAACGGGAGAGAAACAATATGGATGTGGTCAGTGCAAGTCGGCTTTCATGATCGTTTCGTGATTAGAAAGCTTTCTCGCTGAAGCCGAGTCTGACTTGGAATGAAAACGTAAATAATATTATAAGTTACGAATATATTATTTTAACAGTTAATTATCTTTATTGGCTTTGTTGTTTTCAACAAAGAGCGTTGATCGATTATTTATTTTATTACATTAACATTTTAATATTAGACTCTTATATTAGTTCGTCCCTGACGATTCAACGCCTCGGGAGCGGCAAATATTTGTAATTTCTGATTTGTGCGGTATGTTATTTCAGCGCCTTTGTTTGTACGGATTAAATCGAAAATTTTTCTTTCTCTCGATTTAGCCGAAGCATATTTCCTTGCCTTGCTCATCCGTCGCAACAGTCTTCTTCTTCGTTTTGTTCATATTCGGATATACGTTTCCAGCTGCGACTAACCATCGCAACGTATTTAAGAGATCTCCAGTCTAGCATCGCCATTACCATGCTCGATATTTCGAGAGGTAGTTCTTTTATAAAATCAATTTTATTTTCATCGTACAAACCGAAGGTAATGTCGATGGACAACAGTCTTTTAAAAAGTTTCTCTAGTGTCTGCATTTTTTCTCCGTATCTTGGCGAATTCTCGCTTTATATAAACCTCGAAAGTAATGTTCACTTTCGAGAAAATTTTCCGTGACGTAGCCGCCTAGCGGCGCGGCCGCAAACTAAACAAAATAAAAATAAAAAATAAAAACAAATTAAAAGAAGGTTATAGTGGAACCCAGAAACATGAAAGCCTCGGATCCGAGTCGGAGATAATGTTGATCCAACCGAGATAGAGAAGCATAACGACGCAAAAAAGGACTTCGATCAAATCTAAATATTAGTTTCACTTTACGAACCAAAGTTTATTTTGTCAACTAGCTTATAAGAATTGTTTGATCGCTTAAATGTAGTGTATTTTGTGTTTTCGTATTTGGATGAGCGTCCTTCGAGGTCGAATGTAGCGTCAGGCTGGCTGAACTGTAAGAGCTTCGGAAATCAAGATCAAGGGATTTATTTTATCTAGGGTTTTAAGACACGTAGTTTCGGGACAGGGCGCGGTCACTATCGAAACCACGGCTTCGCGCGCTTGTCCGATGAAACGGGAGAGAAATAATATGGATGTGGTCAGTGCAAGTCGGCTTTCGTGATCGTTTCGTGATTAGAAAGCTTTCTCGCTGAAGCCGAGTCTGGCTTGGAGTGAAAACGTCAATAATATTATAAGTTACGAATATATTATTTTGACAGTTAATTATCTTTATTAGCTTTGTTGTTTTCAACAAAGAGCGTTGATCGATTATTTATTTTATTACATTAACATTTTAATATTAGACTCTTATATTAGTTCGTCCCTGACGATTCAACGCCTCGGGAGCGGTAAATATTTGTAATTTCTGATTTGTGCGGTATGTTATTTCAGCGCCCTTGCTTGTACGGATTAAATCAAAAATTTTTCTTTCTCTCGATTTAGCCGAAGCATATTTCCTTGTCTTGCTCATCCGTCGCAACAGTCTTCTTCTTCGTCTTTGTTCATATTCGGATATACGTTTCCAGCTGCGACTAACCATCGCAACGTATTTAAGAGATCTCCAGTCTAGCATCGCCATTACCATGCTCGATATTTCGAGAGGTAGTTCTTTTATAAAATCAATTTTATTTTCATCGTACAAACCGAAGGTAATGTCGATGGACAACAGTCTTTTAAAAAGTTTCTCTAGTGTCTGCATTTTTTCTCCGTATCTTGGCGAATTCTCGCTTTATATAAACCTCGAAAGTAATGTTCACTTTCGAGAAAATTTTCCGTGACGTAGCCGCCTAGCGGCGCGGCCGCAAACTAAACAAAATAAAAATAAAAAATAAAAACAAATTAAAAGAAGGTTATAGTGGAACCCAGAAACATGAAAGCCTCGTATCCGAGTCGGAGATAATGTTGATCCAACCGAGATAGAGAAGCATAACGACGCAAAAAAGGACTTCGATCAAATCTAAATATTAGTTTCACTTTACGAACCAAAGTTTATTTTGTCAACTAGCTTATAAGAATTATTTGATCGCTTAAATGTAGTGTATTTTGTGTTTTCGTATTTGGATGAGCGTCCTTCGAGGTCGAATGTAGCGTCAGGCTGGCTGAACTGTAAGAGCTTCGGAAATCAAGATCAAGGGATTTATTTTATCTAGGGTTTTAAGACACGTAGTTTCGGGACAGGGCGCGGTCACTATCGAAACCACGGCTTCGCGCGCTTGACCGATGAAACGGGAGAGAAATAATATGGATGTGGTCAGTGCAAGTCGGCTTTCGTGATCGTTTCGTGATTAGAAAGCTTTCTCGCTGAAGCCGAGTCTGGCTTGGAGTGAAAACGTCAATAATATTATAAGTTACGAATATATTATTTTGACAGTTAATTATCTTTATTAGCTTTGTTGTTTTCAACAAAGAGCGTTGATCGATTATTTATTTAATTACATTAACATTTTAATATTAGACTCTTATATTAATTCGTCCTTGACGATTCAACGCCTCGGGAGCGGCAAATATTTGTAATTTCTGATTTGTGCGGTATGTTATTTCAGCGCCCTTATTTGTACGGATTAAATCGAAAATTTTTCTTTCTCTCCATTTAGCCGAAGCATATTTCCTTGTCTTGCTCATCCGTCGCAACAGTCTTCTTCTTCGTCTTTGTTCATATTCGGATATACGTTTCGAGAAGCCTTCACTTGCGCACAGTACAATTGGACACGTTGCAATTGCACACTGTGATATTAGACACATAAAGTTGCGCACCGTTCGATTGGACACATTTTAATTGCGCACAATTCGTTTGGACACATTTCATTTGCGCACCGTTCAATTAGACACGTTGGTTTTGGACACAACACATATTTTTGTATAATTTGGAATACATACACACGCATGTATGCATGTATAATTTTGAATTTTTTGACATTTATTATTAACTTTCTTTTGCGAATAGTTTTTTTGCGCACATTTCTTTTGCGCACATTTCTTTTGCGCAATTTCTTTTGCGCACATTTCTTTTGCGCACAGTTCGTTTGCACACTTTGCCATCCACACAACAATTATAGGGATCTCGTTTCGCGTTGTAAAGTATATGCGTGGACACAGTGGGTTCCGCCTCCCCTAGGGGGGGCTCCAATTCCGGAAGATATAACCTAACCCAAACCTATTTCTGATTTAAAACTAAAATTTATGTGCGCAAATGAACTGTGCGCGAAAGAAGTGTGCGCAAAAGAAATGTGCGCAAAAGAACTGTGTGCAAACGAAATGTGTATAAACGAACTGGAACAAACATTTATTTACTAAATAAAGTTAAAAATAAATGTCAAAAAACTTCAAAATTATACATGCGTGTGTATGTATTCCAAATTATACAAAAACATGTGTTGTGTCCAAAAACAACGTGTCCAATTGAGCGGTGCGCAAATGAAATGTGTCCAAATGAACTGTGCGCAAGTGAAATGTGTCCAATCGAACGGTGCGCAACTTTATGTGTCTAATATCACAGTGTGCAATTGCAACGTGTCCAATTGTACTGTGCGCAAGTGAGCCTCTCCCATACGTTTCCAGCTGCGACTAACCATCGCAACGTATTTAAGAGATCCCCAGTCTAGCATCGCCAATGCAATGCTCGATATTTGGAGAGGTAATTCTTTTATAAAATCAAAATTAGTTTCGTCGTACAAGCCGAAAGTAATGCCAATGTACAACAGTCTTTTAAATAGTTTTTCCAATGTCTGCATTTTTTCTCCGTATCTTGGCGAATCTTCGCTTTATATAAACCTCGAAAGTAATAAATCTCTTGATCTTGATTTCCGAAACTCTTACAATTCAGCCAGCCTGACGCTACATTCGACCTCGAAGGACGCTCATCCAAATACGAAAACACAAAATACACTACATTTAAGCGATCAAATAATTCCTATAAGCTAGTTGACAAAATAAACTTTGGTTCGTAAAGTGATACTAATATTTAGATTTGATCGCAGTCCTTTTTTGCGTCGTTATGCTTCTCTATCTCGGTTGGATCAATATTATCTCCGACTCGGATCCGAGGCTTTCATGTTTCTGGGTTCCACTATAACCTTCTTTTAATTTGTTTTTTATTTTTTATTTTTATTTTGTTTAATTCGCGCCCGCGCCGCTAGGCGGCTACGTCACGGAATATTTTCTCGAAAGTGAACATTACTTTCGAGGTCTATATAAAGCGAGAATTCACCAAGATACGGAGAAAAAATGCAGACACTGGAGAAATTTTTTAAAACACTATTGTCCATCGACATTACTTTCGGCTTGAACGACGAAAATAAATTTGATTTTATAAAAGAACTATCTCTCGAAATATCGAGCATGGTAATGGCGATGCTAGACTGGAGATCTCTTAAATACGTTGCGATGGTTAGTCGCAGCTGGAAACGTATATCCGAATATGAACAAAGACGAAGAAGAAGACTGTTGCGACGGATGAGCAAGACAAGGAAATATGCTTCGGCTAAATCGAGAGAAAGAAAAATTTTTGATTTAATCCGTACAAGCAAGGGCGCTGAAATAACATACCGCACAAATCAGAAATTACAAATATTTACCGCTCCCGAGGCGTTGAATCGTCAGGGACGAACTAATATAAGAGTCTAATATTAAAATGTTAATGTAATAAAATAAATAATCGGTCAACGCTCTTTGCTGAAAACAACAAAACTAATAAAGATAATTAACTGTTAAATAATATATTCGTAACTTATAATATTATTGACGTTTTCACTCCAAGCCAGACTCGGCTTCAGCGAGAAAGCTTTCTAATCACGAAACATTCACGAAAGCCGACTTGCTCTGACCACATCCATATTGCTTCTCTCCCGTTTCATCGGTCAAGCGCGCGATGCCGTGGTTTCGATAGTGACCGCGCCCTGTCCCGAAGCTACGTGTCCTATAACCATAGATAAAATAAATCCCTTGATCTTGATTTCCGAAACTCTTATAGCTCAGCCAGCCTGACGCTACATTCAACCTCGAAGGACGCTCATCTAAATACGAAAACACAAAACACACTACATTTAAGGGAATCCAAAATTACCGACAAAACGCGAAATTCGTTTCAAGTGAAAATCTTTTTTTTGGCTACACAGATTGATAAATCCTTTTCCACAGTTAAAGTATTGATAATAACGAAGGCGGGGAGCTATATTTCATATAACAAATCAAAGAAAAGTTAAACAATTACAGTTTTGTTATCGACTTCTTGCGTCAAGTCGTAACAATTTTTATTTAATATAAAAGTTCTGCAGTTTGTTCGTGCACAAAATATAGCTCCCCGCCTCGGGATAACATGAAGGAATATTAGTGAACTCTTAGAAATAAGTTTATTAGTCTAATAAAAAAGATTTTCACTCGAAATGCTTTCATGCATATGTGTGCGTGCGAGATTGAGGCAAAAGAGTAAAACAGAGCAGTAGATTAGTTACGCGATGTCGCGATAGATAGAGTGGCAATCCGTTCACCTGACAAGGACAGACAATCCTTCTATCTTTGTTTGTTTCATACGAAGAGTAATATACATGTATATACACTAACATTGTTGCAGTCTTTCGTATGTTTGTTCTCTCGAACGTGCACTCATTTTGTCTCTTTCTCGCTGACTATGTATCGCTCACTTTCATGCTTCTCACACATTTGCTTACACGTTTACTTGCGCATTTCTCTCTGTTTCTCTCTTTGCTAGTTTATAAACATATTTTTTTTGTATAATTATTATTTTTATGTTCTTGTCTCCATAAAAATAAATATTTGCAATTTCTCTTCTATAGCATACATGAAATATGCAATAAGTTACTTTCTCCATTTTGTTATTCTGAATGCACATCAATAAAATATAACTTATATATATTTTTATATTTGCTATAAAAATCATCTTTATGACAATTATTATTTACAGATATTCGAATCAATAAAAGAGTTTTATTATGTTATCATACAGGCATGTATATAAAGCATACAAATAAAGCATTTTCGACCTTACAGATAATAAATTTGTCTAAAAAAGTAATTTTTGTTCTAAAACAAAAATTTTTAATTTTATTCTTACATTACACGTCGAAGTAATTTAGTAATTCTGCACACATGCATATTTGATAATATAAATTGGTAAAATATCTATCAAACTTTCTTTTCGGTTCGCATAAGCTGTAAAATGTGATTGTCATAAAAATGTAAGGAAAACATCGCATAGATTGCATAAAATAGCAAAACAGAAAAAGTAATTTTGTTGTATATTTTAGACATACCATGAAATGAAAAATTAGTACATAATGTATATATATATATATATATATATATATATACAGGGTGTGTCGAAAGTCTGGATACACTCAAATATCTCATAAACATTGCATTTTAGAGAAAAATATTTCAGACAAAAGTTGTAAGGCTTAAAAAGACACAATCAACGGTAATAGCTGTTTGACCTTGGATGGCGTTGGCAAGGTCAGATCAAGGTCAAATTGAATTTTTTAAATGGAATTGCCTACTTTTTATTACATATTCTTGTAGCTTATCTCGAGAGCTTTTCAAAACACTATAATAAATTTTTTCATTAAGTACTTTTTGATATTATTTTATATTTTAATCTGACATATTTTGATATAAAAAATAAAATATCTCGTAAAATATTTAGTTTTCGATAATCTTACCGTTATACTTTTATGTACAGAATAATGAAACAAATCAATTAGTATAAAGAGAAAAACAAATAATTGTTTAAAAAAATACATTGTAAATAATTACATACTTTTTCTTAAAAACAATTATTTTTTTTTTACTAATTGAGTTGTCTCATTATTCTGTACATAAAAGTATTACGGTAAGATGATTGAAAACTAAATATTTTACGAGATATTTTATTTTTTATATCAAAATATGTCAGATTAAAATATAAAATAACTCAAAAAGTACTTAATGAAAAAATACTTTATTATAGTGTTTTGAAAAGCTCTCGAGATAAGCTACAAGAATATGCAATAAAAAGCAGGCAATTCTATTTAAAAAATTCAATTTGATTTTGATCTGACCTTGGCAACGCCATCCAAGGTCAAACAGCTATTACCGTTGATTGTGTCTTTTTAAGCCTTACAACTTTTGTCTGAAATATTTTTCTCTAAAATGCAATGTTTACGAGATATTTGAGTGTATCCAGACTTTCGACACACCCTGTATATATATATAATTATTTGTAATTAGATGTTTAATTTATCTTTTATTGTATCTCTATTTGTCTTTATCTATCTTTATCTCTCTTTTCACTTCTATCGTTGCATGCTTATAGCTTCTGCATAAAACGGAAATGTTGTTATATACAGGGTGCGGCATTTATAGTGACGCAGGCATATTTTTCGGAAACGAAGTGAGATATCAAAAAATGTTCCAGACAAAAGTTGCATGGTTTCGAGGGGGCCACATGATAAAAATATGGATTTGACCTTAAGTGGTCTTTTCAAGGTGAGGTCAATGTGGTCGATGTTTTCTTAAATGGAACTCCCCACTTTTTATTACATATTCTTATAGCTTATCCCGAGAGCTTTCCAAAACACTATAATAAAGTATTTTTTTATTAAGTACTTTTTGAGTTATTTTATATTTTAATCTGACATATTTTGATATAAAAAATAAAATATCTCGTAAAATATTTAGTTTTCGATAATCTTACCGTAATACTTTTATGTACAGAATAATGAGACAAATCAATTGGTAAAAAAAAAATAATTGTTTTTAAGAAAAAGTATGTAATTATTTACAATGTATTTTTTAAAACAATTATTTGTTTTTTTTCTTTACACCAATTGATTTGTCTCATTATTCTGTACATAAAAGTATTACGGTAAGATTATCGAAAACTAAATATTTTACGAGATATTTTATTTTTTATATCAAAGTATGTCAGATTAAAATATAAAATAACTCAAAAAGTACTTAATAAAAAAATACTTTATTATAGTGTTTTGGAAAGCTCTCGAGGTAAGCTACAAGAATATGTAATAAAAAATGGGGTGTCCCATTTAAGGAAACATCGACCACATTGACGTCACCTTGAAAAGACCACTTAAGGTCAAATCCATATTTTTATCATGTGGCCCCCTTGAAACCATGCAACTTTCGTCTGAAACATTTTTTGATATCTCACTTCGTTTCCGAAAAATATGCCCGCGTCACTATAAATGCCGCACCCTGTATATGTGAAGTGGAATATTGTCAAGATGATGTTACAGGTATGTCAATTATGCTAATCTGTTATTTCTATATGTTTTGCATTCGTCTTTTTAATATATTTTACAAAAGAACAAAAAGGTAATTACATTCGGTAAAATTGCATTATTTTGTAATAATAACTTTAATAAATACTATATATTGTTTGAAAAAACATCATATACATTATACATATACATATGCATATACATATACACACACACATATATATACAGGGTGTCCAACAAGTAAGTGACCATACGAAAGGTGGAGGTAGATTGGGTCAGAGTGAGTCGAAAAGTCCTGAAGCATTTTTTTTATAATGCTTAATAAAGGAGTTATTATTGAGTAAAATCTGACCAATCAGCGCCGATCTTCAGCCGGGCATACGTCAGTGAGCCGCGCGCCGTGAAGTGTGCGCTGCCGCATACTACCAGGCGCGCGGTTCACCGACGTGCGGCCGGCTAAAGGTTGGCGCTGATTGGTAAGATTTTACTCAATAATAACTCCTTTATTAAGCATTATAAAAAAAAATTGGTTCAGGACTTTTCGACTCACTTTGACCCAATCTACCTCCACCTTTCGTTTGGTCACTTACTTGTCGGACACCCTGTATGATATATATGTCTCATCAAAATAAGACTATAATTAATTTTTTAGACTTTTATACTTTTGAAAGTATTATGTAATAAAACAAAATATTGAAAAAGTATATAGTATTTTTTCACTTTGATTTATTATATAAAAATGGAATAAATAATGTTTATAATAATATTTATAATAATGTCATAATGTTTCAATAATGTTTATATGCATCGATATGTAATATTTTTTTATTTAGTTATAGGTTATTGTTAAATTTGTTTAGCATGCGGTATAAGAAAATATATAAATTTTAATTTAATTAAATCACGCATATAATACGCTTTTTTAAATATTGTAGCTATTGAAAATGTACATAAAGTTAAAAAATAATTCTCTAACTTTACGACCGCATAGCACTTAATATATACATGCTATACGCCATATTTACGCACGTATCTGATCGCTCCTTGCTATGACATGAGCGGCAAGAGAGGGGTAATGGGCGTGGATTACGCAGGAGAGCTCACGTAACATCTGACGATGAGACTATCTGTATTCCGTGAACAAAACATTGTCGATTGTTACGGTTCTTTTTCACGGTACAGTATTGAGTGATGGATGTGTAGAGTGTGTAGAGTTGTGTAGGATTGTATAGAGTGTATTTTGTACAAAATATATCTTTGTAGTGAAAATTATTTAAAATATAAGTATATTTAAAAAGTATTTAAAGAGAAGATTTAAGAAAGAAGAGAAGAGAAACGCGGGTAAGCTTATATTATATAAATATAAATATATATATACATATACAGGGTGATTCAAAACAACCTTCTGTCCTTACAATGTCATATACTTGACTCAATTCTAAGACGATTTTTCCTTTGCCAAAATTTTTTCCGAGGCTTAGTTTTCAAATTATAAGCCAAAATAGTTAACGAATTACGGGCCGCGTACGCGAGGCAGGCAGGGGCGGCGCAACTCACCGTTCGATGCTGATGATTACGTGAAGCGCTCGCTGCGATCAACTGTTTGCTACATGCGACGGGGTGTATGTGTGAGAGAGAACGTATACGCATATACACACACATACACATTCTCTCTCTCTCTTTTACACCCATCGCGTGTAGCAAACAGCTGATCGTACATAATATATGTATATAAATACACACAAGATATTTTACATCAATTGTTATTTTCTCCAAAGCTTGACGTCGTGCAACAAATATCTCAGACAGAAGTTATTTTCTTTGAAGGGGAAAAAAGACAAGAATATTAGTTTGACTTTGGATGTAGGTACCAAGGTGATGTAGAGGTCAATTTAATTTTCTTAAATAAAACCACTATAATTTTTTTATATAGATAGATTTCTCGCAATATTGTAAATAAAAAATTATAAGAGTAGGATGGTCGGAAATTGAATAGTTTACAGGATATTTTATATTTTAATTTGACATAAACTATGAAATATCTCGTACAATATTCATTTCTCGATTATCTTACCTCAATACTTTTATGCACAAAAATCATGAGAGCAATCAGTTGGTTCTATAAAAATACAAAGATGTTTTTATTGCACCTACTAATTCCTCTTATTATTATTGTGCATAAAAGTATTGAGGCAAGATAATCGAGAAATGAATATTGTACGAGATATTTCATAGTGTATGTCAAATTAAAATATAAAATATCCCGTAAACTATTCAATTTCCGACCATCCTACTCTTATAATTTTTTATTTACAATATTGCGAGAAATTTATCTATATAAAAAATTATAGTGGTTTTATTTAAGAAAATTAGATTGACCTTTACATCACCTTGATACCTACATCCGAAATCAAACTAATATTCTTGTTTTTTTCTGCTTCAAAGAAAATAACTTCTGTCTGAGATATTTTTTGCACGACGTCAAGCTTTGGAGAAAATAACTTGTAACACTTATGTGATACACCCTGTGTATATATATATATATATATATATATATATATATATATATATATATACACGTATAATTAGCATTTTCAACAGAAACACGGTCAGTGCAGAACCGGTACCATTAGCGTAAAATTTATATACATATATTGTGACGCTATATGCGTTACACCAATGCAAAACATCAACAGTTAGAATAAGTAGTAATTATTTTATGAATAGCAATGATTAGAGTCTACCAGGAACGATTAATGTACATAATTACACTATTAGTTGATTTATGACTACGAAATAGACAAATTCCACGCCAATGCTCTACACTGGTTCTACATTGAGTGTTTCGAAAATGTTAAATGTATGGCGAATTTATCTTACTAGATATCATCAGTAACTTCTAGGGTGTTATTGAAAAATCAAGTGTCAGTCACCATATCAGTCGTTCTATGTATGTATATATATTTATACATATATATATATATATATATATATATATATAATTCTAACATATTTAAAAATAATAAATAAAATATAAGAAAACAAACATACCGATAATGACATCAACAAATTTCATGCATCTCGGTTCAATGGTATTTTTTTGTCCTGTCCATGAGAGTTTGTAAGATAAATGATCAGTTAGAGTAAGTTTTAATGCGTTTCTTACATGTTGTTCCGCATCTTTTCCTCCTACAGTTCTAATTAACTTTTTCTGTAAAAAGATTTAATTTAATAATCTATTAAACATATATTTTTGTTTTTTAAATTCAATTGATAAAGAGTACTTACATATTGCAATAAAGATACGGAGTTTTGTGTTATTAATTTATTAAATTCCTCTATACTCTATCCAAAAAGAGAATGACTTCGATCCGGACGAAAATTCGTCCGTTTCGCGCAAGTCTCCATCTTAGAAAGCCCCCACCACATCGCCGTATCACTCATGCAGCTTATCAGTGCTAGCAACGAGTGACAGGTCCCCCCGATCATTTGACAGTTGTAATTATTTAATCTCAATATAACCCTATGAGTTACTTTTTAGTGATTTTCTTCCACAAAAGTATTTACAAAGTGCGATGGAAGAATTGAATATTGAAGTCCCACTAATGTAATCTCCTGTGAAGAAAAATAAACGAGGCCAGGTGAACAATGATGAAAAAATTATAAATTAATTATTATTATTAATAATTATTAACAATAATAATTATTAATAATTATTAATAATAATAATTATTAATAATTATTAATAATAACAATAATAATAATAATTATTATTATTATTATTATTATTAATCTATTATATATAGTATATCGGAAATTGTAGTTTTAAAGTTTAAAGTGTCCTTTTATGAGTTCACTACGAGAAAAATATGTTGAAATTTAATAAATTGTTTGAATAAGGCTATATTGGTTATAAGGTTTATAAGTTTAATTTTTCATTTATATTTTCAGTTGATCCACAGCAATCAGAAGCTTATTATTATTAATTCGCATAAAAATTGAAAAAAGGCAATCAAGAAATTTCAAATAAAGATGCTGTTACTCAATTGACAGAACTACTTGGTTTTGTGTAATTCAAATATATTATAACTCTTGCTCTTATAATTGCCTGGCACATTATTTTTTATTTTAATTTCGTATCGCGTGTAAGAATCAGATTTCTATTTTATATCATATTGAAATTAATCGAGATTACTTCATCCGGTTAATTTTTTAAACTGACATGAGATAATAGTCCCGGGCCCGAGGGAGCCGTATCTACGTATACCTTATTGAGTATCTCGCCATGTTCTCCCCACTTTGCCCGCTTATACGCGAACCGAGGTCATTTTCTTTTTGGATAGAGTATAGTGTTTCAGGCGTTCCAATCGGTAAATTCAAATTTATTGTGTTTTCTTGTGAAGAATGAGGGTGTATATCTAACAACAATTGTTGGATTGTAATCAACAATCGTGTAATTTTTTAATGTCATTCCGACAAGCTTCTATTTGAGAAAAACAATATATATGTACATATATATATTAATTATATATATGGTTAATTAAAATATACAGAGAGAGATAATAACTATTATCTTGTATAATATATCTTTGAAAGTGAGTAGAAAAAAATTTGTCTAACAGAAATTACACGGTACAAAAGTGTTATAGTCATGTTATGGTTATAATAATGCATTTTTTTAAATGGGATACATCTAAAACTCTATCTTAAAAATTTGAAGGTCAGCTTTGTTTTTTTAATGAAATGTTAGTACTTATTTTTTGATAGAGCGGCTATTAACAAGAACACAACGATGTACATAAGATTATTAATAGTCATTAAAGCTCAATTTTATCACAAAAATATCTTATTAACCATTACATGAAGATAAAAACAATTTCTGACGCTTCTACAGTTTCTCGAAGAATTGTAGTGTATAAATATTGCCATTGAGATTTTCTTCGATGACATTTATCATTAATAATGTATATGATACATGTGAGGATTTCTAGTTCTAGTCGCAAGAGTATTACTGATATTAATCTTATCGTTTATCATTTTATATGTAAATTTACTACAATAGTCTTTTATATATAAACAATATTTATCTTAAAAAAGCGCTGCTATCATAAGACGTTTTTGTAGCATGTAATTTCTGTTAGATAAATTTTTCTCCTACTCTTACAGTTTCAAATATGTTCAAGATAGCAATAATTATTGCCTCATCCTATATACAATATGTATAAACATATGTTAAGGGGACTAGGGAGGTTTGAAATTTCAAAAATTGGCTTGCGTTTAATTGTTTATAACAAGACCGCGAATAAATATAAAACTTTTCTTTTTAGAGGTATTTATTATAACATTATAAAATAAGAAAATTTCTCGAGATTTATTCCCAGGTCAATAATATCGGCGCTCCAACGTAAAGAGGCAAAAATATGTCAAATCCGGTTTTACCACGATTCCAGCCGAATGGATGAAGATTTTGGGAAATCCCAGGGATGTTTCTTCTTTTTAGGCTACCCTCTATTGATTATACCTGAAAAATTGAAAATGAAAATAAAATTAACAAAATGGCGTCCAAATAACGAAAATTTGGAAAAATTCGAGTTATTTGTTATTATAAAATTGTAAAAACATTTTTTTTCAATCAGATGTCAGGTATAATTAATGCGTCATAGTGTTTTACAACTCCTGTATAAATTTCAAGTTGATATCTCCAGCAGTTTTCGAGATATCGTGGCCAAATCACCAAAAAATGTAGTTTCGAGAAAATCGCGTTCAAAGTTTCGGTACAATATTAATGTTAGAACAGTCGTACTTACGCGATTTAAAAATTTCCTGCACTATAGAATGCAGTTTCCAAAGTACGTTCAGCTTCAGTAGCAGCCGCAGAACGTCTGTTTTTTTCTTGTCGTGCCTGCTGAGCTCCTTTTTATCCGCGCCTGCCAAGCGAATACTGTCTTGCTCGCTGGACATCTCGAAAGCACGCGGGCCCACTTGTAAATCTAATCCACTCATTATGTCCAGCAGACGAATGTAGCCATCATTGAAGATTACAACTGCAGTATATGTAGCAATCTGTACGATTTCAATGCCGCTGAAAGATTCTTTTGTGGCTATTTTCCACACGACCGAATGGAAACTTTCGTTGGCGTTTTGTGTAAAGTGGCCCACGCATCTTTCCAATAATTCTTCGTGAGATAATGCTTTATATACTGGCTTTATCGCTTGTTATACATCGACATAAAGTGCTGGCTTGTGTTTATACTCTGCCAATGTGCCAGCCACTTTAGCTCTTTGCCATGTACACCAGCTATCTGGTCCAGAGGGGCAGTGGTCATGTTGAGGCACATCATCCGTAGAACATTTATGATGGAATGTCGCCCATATAGCATTCTTCATGCTTTCAACAATATCAATACTTCTGATGGCGTTGCCGTAGTGTAGTGTCAATTCTTTTATAAGAATCTGTTAATTTGCCTTTACCAGTAAGGCCTTTCCCCGCTTTTTTTACATTACGTAACTTGGTACCCATACGTTTTTTCACGTGACCAACGCACTCTCCCTTGAATAATTGAAAGTCAGGCCCATGAGGTTGTATATTTTGTACAGCTGAGAATGTTTTCGCATCTCCGTCGCCAACATATTGCTTGTATTTGATACCGTATTTCTCTTCTGATCGTTGAAATATTTCGCATGTGGCATCGACTTCCATTTTGCCAGCGCTTCCTTCATGATTCTGCGCACATGTTTCTTCATGTTCCTCCAGCCATTCAAAATATTCTGGTGTACCACTACGACGCTCCCATATCTTGCATGCCGTACAATACGAGGACTTTATATTGACATCAAGCACTTTTCCTGTGAAGTTTCCGATGACAGCAACAATGCCGTGTAAAGACTGAAACCCTCGTTTTCTCCAGCTACCGTCACCCGAAATTATGATGCTGTCTGCGTCACCAGTCAATTCGACTTCTTTATTCACCGCTCTTATCATTGACAATTGAGCTATCGCTGAAGCTCCTTGCTGAATAGATTTCACTATTCTGTCGTATGACTTACGAGTAAGAAAACGTGGCAGATCCATTAAACCTCAAAACTTTACGAGTTCTGAGAAACCGATGCTCAACATTCTCATTGAAAATGCAATGCGCGTATTCAAATCGTAGGTATGGTGACTTATTTTTGGGCACGAATCTATGTAGCGGGGTTCACACTTATGGCACTTCAATTTAATTTGGAAGGCTAATCCTACATGTCCGACTGTACTAAATTCCACATCTCCTTCGCAAACTTTGCACCGAACGTACTCGCTTAGCACACCAAAAACACTCATAAAGTTTATGATTTCATACGCAATATTAAGATTTCCATACGCGCTTTTATTGCGATCTGAACTCAATTTTCGCTTCGGCGCGATGGATGGCTTCGGATTATCGTTCAATTTCTCGAAATTTTTATTCACTCTTTGATTACCTTGGAAGCGTTTCTTTCGCGGTCGCCCTGGACGAACATACGGCGCCGAACTTTTCTTTCCGCTCTCTGACGAAGACATTTTTGTACTAAAACCGATCACACTGCGACACACTTTCAATACATTAGCACAACACGAGCATCAGTGCAATACTGAATTCCGGTCTGTGTTGCCAGAAACGGGTCCCGGCTCATACGCACACAATCAGAGAACCTCGTACGTGTACTGCGCAGAGTACACGTCGGGACCCGTTTCTGGCAAATTCCGGCACTTTGGTTGAAAGCCTATGGTACAGAGACCACCTGTGTTCGGCCGGCCGCGCGCCACATTATGTTTTATGATCCCCTGACCACAATTTTGTGAATTTTTCGAAAATTCAAACGGGAAGATATTCTTAAAGGATTGCACTATCGAAATATGCAAAAAAACAGAAATCGATTTTTTCGAAATTTCAAACCTCCCTAGTCCCCTTAAATCATATGTACTGAAATATGAATTATTAAAAATTTATCCTCATACACTTACTGCAACATAACTCATGAGATTCTTCTTGTGCTCTAATGTTTTTCGCAATCTCTTGTTGATTGGTTTTATTATATATTTGTGAAGGTATTGGTGCATCTATTGTAAAACCATAAGAAAAAGAAATAGAAAAATTATAATAAAAAATATATAAATATTTAAAAATTATAAAAAAAAATTATTTAACATTAACAATGCAGATAAAACTTGAAACTTTATTAATGTTTTTAGCTGTGATCTACAAATTGTATATAACTCTATTTGTAATATTTACATAAATAAATTAATAATAGTAAAATAAATGTAAAACATTTTTCACATCTTATAATTAAAAAAATATAATAAATTTTATTTTTCTATATTAAAAGACTAACTTTTTTACATAATATAAAAAATTTTTTATATTAATAAAATGATAAAGCAGAGGAAAATGTATAAAAAAATAGAAAAAGAAAAAAAATTTTTTTTTAATGACGGAATTATTAAAATGCATCGATAAATAAGCTTATATCCATACAAAATATTAATATTGTTTTACAACTCACTTATTTCTTCCATTTCCACAACATTCAAGTTAAGTTCCACTGCTTCAGCTTGATATAAAAGGTTATTCACGGGGTTTGTGATTAAACTCTCATCTATAACAACTATAAAAAAAAAATGTTTGCTATTATTTTTGCTATAACTCTATTATAGACAATAAAAATTAAGTTTCCTAATTTCTAATAAAAAGTCTAGTTAATATAATTTAGACTTTTACGTAAATAAATTTTATTAAAAAAAAAATGTTGCATAGTGAAGTCACAATAATATATTTATTTTGTAATACCTTCTTCTGTAATTTCGTTATCTATATATATATGATATTTGTCTAAAGTAATGCTGGCTTTCGAAGGCAATTGTGAAGATAACAAACATATAATACTTGATTTTCGATTTCTCCATATGTTTTTTCTTCATTATTATCTAGTAATTCAAATTAATTTTCATTAAAATAACAAAATATTCTTGTTTTTGTATATAAATTGTAGTATTGGATTATTTAGCAAATTTTTTGTACTATTTTCGAACTTCTTACATAAAAAGTACGAAAAAATAAAATTAAATAAAATTGAGAAAATCCTATTAATGCTACTAATCGACTTTGCAAACTTGCATAATTAACAAAGATGTATAATTACTTTTTTCGATAATTTGTCTTTCATCTTCTAATTTTGCTGAGCGTTTTTCTTTTTCATATGTAAATGTTTCTAATTTGCAATTAGCTACAGGTTTATTTAATACAGACCTTCCTTCATATTTTTTTATTGTTGGTAATGGCTTATAGTTTACAGGAGGTTTTGGAATACCTATTTTATAGCAATATTAATATTTTATTTTAATGCAACATTAATATTTTTGAATGTTTTCAATATACAGGGTGAGTTTTTTAACTTGAAACTGTAAAATATCTCGGAAAGTAAGCTTTATCGAAAAAAATGTTTCAAACAAAAGTTGTAGGGTTCGGAGGGGGCCACATGATAAAAATATGGATTTGACCTTGAGTGACCTTTTCAAGGTGAGATCAATGTGATCGACGTTTTCTTAAATGGAACTCCCCTTTTTTTATTACATATTCTTGTAGCTTATCTCGAGAGCTTTTCAAAACACTATAATAAAGTATTTTTTCATTAAGTACTTTTTGAGTTATTTTATATCTTAATCTAACATATTTTGATATAAAAAATAAAATATCTCGTAAAATATTTAGTTTTCGATAATCTTACCGTAATACTTTTATGTACAGAATAATAAGACAAATCAATTGGTATAAAAAAAAAACAAATAATTGTTTAAAAAATACATCGTAAATAATTACATACTTTTTTTTAAAAACAATTATTTTTTTTATACTAATTGATTTGTCTCATTATTCTGTACATAAAAGTATTACGGTAAGATTATCAAAAACTAAATATTTTACGAGATATTTTATCTTTTATATCAAAATATGTCAGATTAAGATATAAAATAACTCAAAAAATACTTAATGAAAAAATACTTTATTACAGTGTTTTGAAAAGCTCTCGAGATAAGCTACAAGAATATGTAATAAAAAAAGGGGGGTTCCATTTAAGAAAACGTCGATCACATTGATCTCACCTTGAGAAGGTCACTCAAGGTCAAATACATATTTTTATCATATGGCCCCCTCCGAACCCTACAACTTTTGTTTGAAACATTTTTTTCGATAAAGCTTACTTTCCGAGATATTTTACAGTTTCAAGTTAAAAAACTCACCCTGTATATGTAAATTAATACTTACATATATCTTTCAGTTGAATTTCAGTTGATATTGATGTACTTTTTTTATGATAGGTTGATAATTTCTGTTTTTTTCTTAGGTATATTATCTATTTTAAAAAATACATATAAGATATATAATAAAAAAATACATAAATATTTAATTTTTTGCTTTTGTTAAATATTTTTAATTAATTAAAAAAAACTTAATACTTACCTAAATCTTCATTTTCATTTTCTTCATCGGATGAGGAAGAAGTACAATATCGAGATGGTTTATTAACTTTTCGTTTCTGTGAAGATGCGTTATTATATATTTTATCTTTTATAATTGATAATGTTTCTTCATCATTAGTAGATATATTTGTCGCTTGGATTTCAAAATCCCTAGTTTCTTTGTATGTACCTGGAAAAGTTAAAAATTAGAGATGAGCAATTTATACATTAAAAATAATATATCTGAATAATATTTACCAAAAGGTCCTAAATATTTTTTATAATAGATAATATCCCAATCATTTTTAGGTAATGTTTTCTTTTTAGATTCAACACTAGGATTTTTCTCTTTCGGTGGCTACTTGAATGCTTTTGATTCTAATACCAACCAGGAACCTGGTATTGTCGCTGACCATTCATTCCAAAATACAACGAAATACATTCTGTAAATTTAACACATCCAAGTACACTCTATTAATTTTTTACAAAATATATACAATATTTATCTACAATATATTCAATATTTCACAAACAGTCAACAGACAGTCTTATGTTGTATATATCTAGTTTGACATAGAATTTTCTAATATTTTCTATAATTCTACATGTGTTAATACTCTTCCAGACATATATTTTTTCATAATATTATAATTTTATTGTAAAAGTGAAAATTATACAAAAATCTTATGTTGAGCTGGACTCTGGATTTAAGACTAAATATAGAGTCTAGTTCGATATAAAACTACAAATAAGCGTTAAAATATCTCGTAGTTTACACACAAATATCACATTAAAAGTTTTTTTATAAATTTTATCTATAACTTAAGACTAAAATATACTTGGAACATATATAACCTAGTGTAAGAAATTGGCTGTTGATGGCGTTACAATCGATTAACTAGCGGTCGCGCTAGCAGCGCTCCCGCATGCGCATAATAATAGGGCGCCATAATTTGAATGCTTAGTAATTAGCAACTTAATAACATGTTATAAATAATGTATAAACGTTTCCCTAACAACGAGCCTTGTTAGACAACAAATGTACGTTCCCCGGGTAACGAGGGCTGTTGCATGAACCTGTGGCTGACCGGGCGTCTTTTGCACGAATACGCGTTACAGTACGGACGTCTCGTCGGTTTCCAGCGTTAAAGCTCTTATTGCTTTGCTGCCTCCGTTTCTCGAGTTATCGTTTGATAGTTTGTGTGTTCGATTATTTGCTCTGACCAATTATACGCGTTCGTTTAAGTGTTTGTGTTAACTAACATTGTGCATTAACGATTTATCGCGTTCTGTTCTAAAATATACAACATTGCTCCTGTACGCATTATTCATCTGTTTTAAACGATTCCTTTTCCGAAAGCCATTCTCCTGACAAACTCCAAATTGACTCGCTGTCTTACACTAGAAAGTACACATATGAGAAGATGTACATGATATTTGTTATCAATATACATATATTAATTACAAATAACACAGATTAATGTAATGGTGAATATATTTACCTAATTACATTTACTTAATTATACTTACTTCGAATTAATAAAGCAACTAGCAAAATACGCTAGCAAAATAATGAATCACATATAAACGATATGGTAATACGCATATGAATAAACCGGATTCGTTAGTACACTATAAGTGGCTGAAATAAGACTGGGAAGCATATGAAAAACAAGTAGCACGCAATATAAAATTTTGTTACTAATCAATTATTCTTAAAAAAAAATTATTAATGATTTTTGAAAATAATAAATTATTAAATAAAATTAAAATAATGAATAATTAGTAAAACTGAAAGAAATAAAATAAAATTATATAAATAAATATATGAGTACAGATATAAAATGTAAGGACTAGATAAATAAAAGAAATTAAAAATAATAATAATAGTGTTATTTATTTGAAAAAAATAAATTAGACAAAATTTATATAAATAATTTTAGTTTATTATGGATTATATGTACGTTTAAGATACAATTTTATATAGTTTTATGTACATGAATGAATTATAGGAAAAAAAAAAGATTTATTTTGATAAGAAATACAAATTGCTTTCATATTTACTTCATTTCCAACGATAATGTTAAATAATTTAGAATTTACGGGATAATAAGAAAGATTACTTGGATTTATTAATATTCTTCCTTGCATAATAGATTCTTCATTATTTATAAATATAGTTTATAAATATTTTTAATATGAAAAATGTCATAATTTTTTAGATAACAAAAACTGTCAGACTCTTTTTTTGTTGACAGTTTGAATGTTTTATAAAAAAGGGGATCATATGCTGATCTCATTTCATTTGACTTTATAGAATTATACTGAGCAACTTGAGGTTTAGAAAAGTTATATTCATGTCGTTTTTTTTATATTCAGCACGTTCCACTATTCTATTATGTAATTCAGTGCTGGGATTTACTTGCACATTTCAGCCCGATTCCGTGGCTCACGCCTATTGCCCCCCACTCACCGCTCGTGCGTTAGCAACGAGTCGCCAGATACGCGTAACTAAGGAGCGCGACGCTTCGTCTCAGGAGCGTTCATATGTAAGAATGTCCAAATATAATAATAAGACAATACTTTTCTAAATGCACCGCGAAAATTCTCAAAATTAAAAGTTTTTCTTCAATATTTTATATTTCATTGATATAAAATATTGAAGAAAAACTTTTAATTATAGAAGAGTATTGTCTTATTATTATATTTGGACATTCTTATATACGGACGCTCCTGAGACAAAGCGTCGTGCTCCTTAGTTACGCGTATCTGGCGACTCGTTGCTAACGTACGAGCGGTGAGTGGGGGGCAATAGGCGTGAGCCACGGAATCGGGCCGAAATGTGCAAGTAAATCCCAGCACTGATGTAATTGTTCGAGAGGTTTTTCTGCTTTCTTCAATTGTTTTTTAATGTCATATAAAAAACTTTCAAAAGAAAAACTACTAAATGAATCTAAATGTCCGAATTTTACAACATCATCAGATAAGTGAATTAAATTGTGAACATTATAAATAATAAAATCTTTTCCATATAATACTTTTGAAGTTTCAACAAAATAAGTTAACAAATTCTTGGCATATTCATTGTTGTTAATACAATCACTTTCATGGCACAATATTCTAATAGCACAATGTAGAGAATTAAAATGTAACAAATAATTTTGCGGTAAATGATTTTGAAGTACAACTGGTCCTACATACAACAAAAATAGTCTTAATTCCGTTGCTTTCCAACGTTCCAATTCTTCCAAACTACGTGTTTTCCGTGCAAAGTCACTTGGTATCCATGTGGATATATTACATAAAGTTTCTGAAATTTCTTGGATAACTGCAGATGTAAATTTAATTGCTTTGATTTTTCCATGTATAAAAATTTGAAGCATTTTTTTAACTCCCAGGCAAACTAAGTGCATATAATCTAATGGAAATTGACTTACCATTCCCAAATTTGCTCTTTCAAAAATTGATCTTCCAATATGATGCTCTGCATTTTGTTGATTAACAAAATTTTCATCTGTCCTCAAATTTGCATTCATTGTAAGGAAAAGCATCCGATGATTACTATAATCACCTTCTTGCATGCACTTTGAACAACCGAAATATCCATTAAATGCTTTGATACACTTCACAAATGATCGAGCTGGAGAATCACAAATTACACATCGAATTGTAACTGTAAAATGTATTCCATTAAATTTAAATCCTTTGTCATGTAAAGAAATGTACTCTTCGATAAAATCTTTTAAAAATATATTAGGACTAGCAGGTTTACTGTATCCATGATATGTTCCAATAACAAATGGTTCAGAAATTCTTGGATATATTTCTCCTAGTATTGGATAAAATTGACTTTTCGAACTTTTTGTTAGACTTTTTTAACTTTTTTATGTTCTTAGATACTATATTTAAATGTACAGATTTTAGAACATCTATCAGAGCATTTTCTAATCCATAATGAAAATATTTCCCAGGAGCAACTTCACGAACAACAGTGTGCTTAGGAGTACTGAGTAATGTCCTGGGATCAAGTGGAAGATCTTGTAATTCATTTGTATCTGTAACATTTTTTAATAACTTTAATAATGCTCCAGTAGCTCGATGAGTAATATTATATTCAGACACCCATTGCTTTAGTTGTTCTTTAAAGTTAAAAGTTTCATTTATTATATTATTATTATCATCTATTATATCATTTAACTTATCTTCAACGCAATAGTTTTCTTCACTGTTATTGTCACTGTTGATATCAATATTTTCATCCATATAGTTTTCAGAAACTGAATGCACTATTTCACTTGAACACACTTTATCATCTTCTTCTACATTATCACTTATTTGTAAACATTTATAAGCTTTAAGAAGCCTTCTATTTTTTTGACTCAGATAAGTTTTTAAAATTTTTACGTAATGACATTTTGTAATTTAACACGTAAAATATAAAATATTAATTATATAAAAATTAATTTAAAAAAGATTAATTATTAAAATGCAAATCTCAAAATGAGAAAATATATAATACAATATATATGTATTGAGGTTACTTTTGTTTATAATTTTTTAAAATGTATCTAGCTTTATTTTTAAACTATTTAATATTTATTTCTAGTGTGCTCCTTTTCTTTCTCTTCTATTTTGATCCTCTATCCAATCCTCTTGTCCTTCTTATTGTCGTTATCCACACAAATTTCTCTAAGAATAATTCCGTTTTCTCTTTAATAGATATACATAGGTATATCTAGAGGTTATTTTCACATAAAAGCTCGCTTACTAGAGACTCTAGAGACATCTATAAGTAGACATCATAAAGAGCTTTTTAGAAAGACATCTTACAAAAAGATAACTTATTGATATTATTTTCAAGAGAAATTAATGAGGTCTCCTAAAAGTCCTCTTAAAGAGTTCTTCCTCTCAATAATGCTCACTGGGAAATCAGTACATGTGTAAATGTAGTTACGAGCCTGAGGGCGCAAATTCTACGCAATATTATTGGCAAACTTTGATCATTTATAACTCAAAAACTATTGTAGCCTCGATATTTTTGTATTAAAATTTTTTACTCCATTTTGCCTCTAGAATACGCTACTAAAAAAATTGTGCGGAGGTTGTGAGACACCCTGTATGTATATATATAACTTTCAGAAAATTTTAGCCGTCGCTCATTGTTTATTAAAAAAATATTAATAAAAAAAGTTTGTAACAATGCACCCCCCATCGTTACCCGGCAGTAGACCGCCGCAAGTCTGCCGCCCGGCGAACACCAGCCGGGCAGGGGCAGAGGCGCCGAGCGCCCATTTTTTAAACGCTTATACGATAAACAACCGCACGGCCGTTATACGGCTGCCGTTACGCCGTTAACCGAACACCGCCGAGTGCTGCCGTAAAAGCCCGAGCGACACCCGCCGAAACGCCGCGCCGTTTCGCCCAGGGGAGATGACGTGTTTACCGTTAATTCCCTGCCGAAAAACAACACGTCATTATCCCCACCCGGGGGCGAACGACGCGGTTACCGTTAGACGCTCGGGTATATAACGGCAGCGTTTTTCTATCCCGGCACCAGAACGATTCCTGAAATCCTCTCGAGCAGTACGCTCCGAGCCGATACCAGAACCGATCCTGGAAAACCGCATACGAACGAAGGAAAGTGAGATTGACGCGTACGCAGTCTCTGCCGAGCATTCTCCGCCTCCTCGCCGCCTGCGAAATCCTACCTAAATCCGACCTCGTCAAACGATAGCGGAGAGTTCGCCGCTATCTAAGATTCGGTCTAACATCCGACCGCTACCGCTAAACGGACCGTGGGCCGGCGAGTTCGCCGCTCCGTCGAGACTTCTCGACGCCCGATAGCAATCCTCTGTCCGCGTACGGAAACAAGGGACGGAGAGTTCTCCGCCCGATCGAGGATTCTCGATCTCCGGTCGCATCCCCCCGCACACCTGGAAATACGCGGATTCGAATACGCGAGCACATCGTCACGGTTTTACCGTGAGCGATTATAATCGCAACGAAATACATAATCGTATCACCCGATAGAATTTCACGCGCCGACGAAATAAACACGGCCTTGCTGTACACGCGCCGATCGACCGCGCCCCATTTCTTGCGTATTTCACGCGCCGTCAAAACAAACACGGCCTTGCCGTACACGCGCCGATCGACCGCGCCCGATATCTTGCGCGTTTCCCGCGCCGTCAAAATAAACACGGCCTCGCCATACGTCGCCGAATATTAAGCGGTTCGATACATCGAACAACGCGCACCGAATAAACGCACGCAACCTGCACCGAACGCGTTGCATTATCCGCCGCGCGCTAATAACCGAAACACATTGTACTTAGACCATCTCCGAAAGAGAGGAATAAATAAGCTAAATTGCATCCTAAGTTTTCGTGTGTCTCACCTTTCACGAGCCCTGATCCCGACCGAGATATACGCGCGCTCGCGAAAGTAACCCCGTTACAAGTTTCATAAATTAGACAGTTTTCCGACACTGTATACATTTAAAAGGAAAACACGTGGCTCGTATTATATACAAATATCCTCCTAAGTAATGTCGTAACCCGACCGATTTCTTAATATTAAAAGATAAAACAAGTAAAGTAGAACAGAAAAGATTGAGAAAGAGCTGACTAAAGCAAAGCATTAGAATCAGAGAAAGAGCTCAAGGAAAAGTAATTAAGAAGGAATAAAAGTAATAAAAGATTATTAATAAAATAAAGTAAAGATACGTGACTAAAGAGAAGGAAGCCACGGTCAAGTTTTCGGAAGCTGAGTAAGCAGTTGACGAGACAGCTGACGAGCGGAGCACGAGACATGCTCCAGTCAGGGACACCACACTCCTCCCAAATCAACGACCTAATTAATTAAGATATATAATAAGCGCGAGATGCACCGACGCTCGCTACTCGCTCACTACTCGCTCGCATATATCGATAATATCGAAGTACCGTACGTATCGCGCCCGACTATTATAATCGCGATTAAGTGAAAGTGTACTAAAGAATCTGTGAAATATATCAATTTATACCTAACGTTCGGGAGTGTCTTATTTCGAGCGTGGATCCTAATCCTTTGGGCGTATAAATCCCTAAAGACCTCTTCCTTAGCGGCTAGAGGCACAACATTAATTGGTGGCAGCGGTGGGATACGCCAGCTCTAACAAGATCGACACCGGCAAAGGTCCACAACCACGAGGAAGAAAAATTCCGTGGAATCGACAGAACGAGAGACAGCAAAGGAAACTCCGGCAAACGGTCAACAACTACAACCGAGGAAAGGGAAGTCCATCAGGAACTTCGAGTCACCCGGTACATCGAGGCGACAACGATAAGCGGAACCTGAGAAGGCGCACCGACCTATCTCAACAGCACGCGACGATCGACGCCCGACGGCCGACACCGAACGAGAGACAATGCTGCTCATCGTATTATTGTAAGTCGAACAATTAAAAATTTGTAAACGTGAATGTCGGAAAACCGAAACGCGCCACAAAAAAGCGTAGCGAATAAATCGTGGCTATTTAGCGAACCAGCAAATAGAGCCATCAGAAATAGCGCAGTAAGCCCTATAAGAGTAGCAGTAGAAGCACTCCGGGATATACGCGATAACGTACGAAGAAATTTAAACGAATTAAATTCAAGCGAGAATTTGTCCGAACCAGAACTCGGAGCAAACGTTGTAATCGAACGCGAATTTTCATTCGGCGAATTAGACAACAGTTTAATAGCGAATAATATAGAACTAGATGTTGATGTCGCATCATCAATAAGCGCGTCTAGTAGACTAACACACCGCCGCGAATTCTCACTAACATCATACGATTCAAGTATCTTTGACCCCGACGAAATCTATCGTACTCGAGACATGTATAACCCAAACGCTTCCGCATCGCAACCCATCACATCGGAAGATATCGATGAGGGAATTAAGCGATTACAAGAAGAAGCAAATAGAAACGCGACACAATCAAACGCGCAAGCTCAATACAAACCGCAGAAAGAAACGGACGAAGCAGCCGACGACCTTAGGGACATATTGCGGGAAATAAGAGAGGAAATGAGACGGGAAATTAGAAGTATGCATGCCGAGATATACGATTTAAGAATGAGAGGATCGCAACCCCGACAAAACAATGAGCATAGAACTCCGCCAGGAGAAAGAACCGAAACCGCGTACGAGTCCACACCCTAAGATGTACGACATCGAAGAGGACGCGGATTTCTACCATTAAAAGAGGCTCGCGGAATGATTCCGGAATTCGACGGATCGCCAAATAAATTACAAGAATTTCTAAGTGCGACTACATATGCAGTAGAACATATCGATCCATTAGACGAAGTAACGCTATTAGGAGCAGTATTATGCACGAAATTAAAAGGCAGAGCGATGCTAGACTTTCAAACGCGTAAAATTCGAGATTTCGCACAGTTGAAACAAGAATTAGAGGTCTGTTACGCAAGTAAAAAGAGTACGACCCATCTACAAATTGAATTTAACACGCTAAAACAGAAAAACGGAGAAAGCGCGCGAACTTACGGACTTAGAGCCGACAAACTAGCCATGGAGCTATACGAATCGATGATGGAAGGACGTCATCATACAGTAGATAATAAACGCGCAATCATGGAAATAATACAGCAACAAGCCTTAGAAAATTTCCAAATAGGATTGCAAGACGAAATTAAAACAATTGTTCGATCGCGAGGATATGCTACGTTGCAAGAAGCAATAGCAGCGGCCAGCGCGGAAGAAAAAGTCAAAGGACCGTCCGCGACCGGCACGCGAAGCAAAATCAATTTTACACCGACCTATAAACAGGAAAATCAAATGAGTGTGAAATGTCAAAAATGCGGAAAAACCGGGCATTACGGTCGAGATTGTCGAACTAGTCGATACGCGAACCGATTTTCATTGCCGAAACCCGATAGACAACCCCGCGTAAATACGGTAAATAAATATTGCAATTATTGCAAAAAATCCGGACACGATCGCGAAGAATGTTGGTTATTACACGGACGACCCAATAGAGATCAATCGAGCCGAACCAAACAATATAATTCGCGACCGGAAAATAAAAACCGCAAGAATAGCGAGCAAGGAAAAAAGAAATTTAACTCCGCGCAAAGTAGCGATGAGGAGGAAAGGAACGAAAGAAAATCGCACCGACCTGCAATGGAATATCAAGTATCACTCTTTAAAAATACGCCGCATATACAGACAGGATTGGACCTTGTCACATTACCAATGCGAGAAGCGAAACGCGAAAAAATAAATTTGCTATTCGATACAGGAGCCGCAATATCACTAATTAAAGTGAAACATTTAAAAGGCGAAACGTTAATAAAAGAAGAAAAGATAACGCTCACCGGCGTAACGGGACATAAAATATGTACAATTGGAAAATTTAAGGCGACAATAACTCTGGGAAAGCGCCGAATCAAGCATACTATGTACGTTGTTAAGGATGACTTTCCGATAGAATATGACGGAATACTAGGCGTTGATTTCCTACGAAAACATCAAGCCACTTGCAATTATAAAACAAAACAATTAAAGGTAAGACAGCATATCTTAAAGCTTTATCCCTATCTAAAAGTGACATTGAAACCACGTACTGAAACTATAATACAGGTCGCTACTGATAAGAACACGATAGGCGTGATAAAGGCAGAGGAAACAATACCAGGAATATTTATAGGTAATTGCCTAGTAGAACCTACGAATTACATATGTGCAGCAAGCATTCTAAATACAACGGATAACATAATCGAAATGTTAATGCCGCAAGTAAGTATAGAGGAAATCGAACGAAGTGAAACAGAAGAAATTAACGCAATACGAACGCCAAATAAAGAGGAAGTAATCCCGCGTAGTGAAAAAGTATTACGATTATTACGTACACAACATTTAAATAAAGAAGAAAAGAAAATGATAATAGAAATCTGCAAGGATTTTAGCGACGTGATGCATATCGAAGGAGAACCACTGACGTGCACAGATACCGTCGCGCATAAGATTGCAACGCAAGCAGATAGCTCACCGGTCAACGTACGGCCTTACCGCCTGCCGGAGAAGCATTAAGAGGAAGTAAATCGACAAGTCCGAGAAATGTTAAAAAATAAAATAATCCGACCAAGCATGAGCCAATGGAACGCACCGTTATTGGTAGTCCCTAAGAAAGCCGATGCGTCAGGAAAACCGAAATTACGGGTAGTCGTAGACTTTAGAAAATTAAATGATCTAACAATAGGAGATTCATTTCCCTTACCGAATATAACGGATATATTAGATCAACTTGGAAACGCCAAGTACTTTACAACTCTGGATTTAGCATCCGGATACCACCAAATTCCGATGGAAGAAGGCGACAAATGCAAAACTGCTTTTTCCACACCTCACGGGCATTACGAATACAATAGAATGCCCTTCGGATTAAAAAATGCGCCAGCCACATTTCAAAGGCTAATGAACTCAATACTGATAGGCATACAAGGAATAAAATGCTTAGTATATTTAGATGACATCGTAATCTACGGAGCCAGCCTACAA
Source organism: Formica selysi (assembly GCA_009859135.1). NCBI lineage: Eukaryota > Metazoa > Arthropoda > Insecta > Hymenoptera > Formicidae > Formica > Formica selysi. The sequence continues at coordinate 41,906 of WHNR01000079.1, read as the reverse complement.
GATCATAACAAGAGACTCATCGAAGTCCTACGAAGATTGCGAGAAAACAATCTGAAATTACAGCCGGACAAATGCGAATTCCTACGAAAAGAAGTGACATACTTAGGTCATATAATCACAGAAAACGGAATATCGCCGGATCCATCTAAATTAGAGGCCGTAAGAAATTTTCCGACGCCTAGGAAAGTAAAAGATATTCAAGCTTTCATAGGATTAGCCGGATATTATAGAAAATTTATTGAAAATTTCTCTAAAATCGCGAAACCACTAACGAAGTTAACCAAAAAGGAAAATAAATTTGAGTGGACGCAAGAACAACAGCAAGCATTTGAAATGCTTAAAGAAAAATTAACGACGGCACCTTTATTAAAATACCCAGATTTCGAAAAAGAATTTATCGTAACGACCGATGCATCAGATTATGCAATCGGAGCGATATTATCGCAAGGGGAAATAGGCCAAGATCAACCAATAGCATATGCCAGTCGAATATTAGCAAAAGCCGAACAAAATTATAATACGACCGAAAAAGAACTATTAGCAATAGTATGGGCCGTTAAACATTTTCGACCGTACTTATACGGGACGAAATTTACGATAGTCACAGACCATAAATCGCTCGTATGGTTATTTAATGTAACCGACCCTGGATCTCGATTAATTAGATGGAGATTAAAATTAGAAGAATACGATTACGAGATCATACACAAGGCCGGGACAGCGAACAGAAACGCTGACGCGCTAAGTCGACACGTGGCGGATATCAACAGCGTCGAGGAGGATGAGAGCACCGACACGAAGATAACGCGAGAATACACGGAAGACGAGAAGCGACGTATTCTATACGAATATCACGATGCACCTGTAGGAGGGCATCAGGGAAAAGAGCGCACGATTAATCGAATTCGCCTAATGCACAATTGGCGAGGATTGACAAAAGATGTCGAAGACTATATAACAAAATGCGAATTTTGTCAAAAAAAACAAATTATCGCGAAAAATCAAGGCACCGCTAATAATAACGGATACTGCCGATAAACCTTTGAAAAATGTGCATTGGACATCGTAGGTCCACTAACGATTACTAATAATGAAAATAAATATATTTTAACGTTTCAAGATAATTTAACAAAATTTAGCAAAGCAATTCCGATACCGAATCAAGAAGCCGCGACAATTGCAAAAGAATTCGCGACGAAAATAATTTTCGAACACGGTATCCCAGAAAAAATATTAACGGATCAAGGAACAAATTTTTTAAGTGAAATATTTAAAAACACGTGCAAACTATTAAAAATCGAAAAGATTCAAACAACCGCGTATCATCCGGAAAGCAACGGAGCGCTAGAACGATCTCACCGGACTCTAGCCGAATATCTCCGACATTATATAAATGCCGATCAAACAGATTGGGACGAATGGATTCCCTACGCGATGTTTACGTATAATACGACACCGCACACGGCGACAGGGTTCACACCCTTCGAATTAATTTACGGGCACCGAGCAACATTACCGACGACATTGTCGCAACCGCCTAAGCCCACGTATACATACGATGATTACGCGCAAGAATTGAAAGAAAAATTACGCGCCTCACAGCAAGTTGCCAAGGAGCATCTGAAGAACAAAAAAATAAAAACCAAAGAAAATTATGATAAAAAGACTAAAGAAATTAAACTCAAGATAGGAGAAAAAGTCCTCTTGTACGACGAAACAGTTCGCCGAGGACGATCAAAGAAATTGGACTCCCTATGGACCGGACCCTACACGATAATCGAAAAAAATTCGGAAGTGAACTACACAATAAAAAGGGGAAGGAAAACCATACGCGTCCACATAAATCGATTAAAACCATTTATCGAAAATTAAAAAAGTAGGAGAAAGAAGAAAAAGAAAAAGAAAAATGCGCGAATAAAATAAAAAATAGAATAGATAATAAGGAACAGAAATAAAAAATTCCTACCTTAACGCCCTCCACTTCCACGTCCAGCACCGCGACCCCGGTTCCACTCCCGCATAGCCTGAAGAAGAGGCGACACAGGACGAACCGCGGTAATGATACCAGGTTCCCGTGCTACGGCACCACGACCCACAGGACGAGGCTCGGGGTTGAGGAAGCGACCACGACCCACAGGACGAGGATCGGGGTTGAGAAACCAACCACGTCCCACGAAACGAGGAGCCGGATCCCAGCGGAACTCAAGTCCGCGACCTCGATTAAAATGGGGCGGCAGAGCGTCCACAGCCACTTCCGGCACAAAATCAACGGCACGGTCAATCACTAGATCCGGAAGACCTAGTAGATCGATCTCGCGAACAAACGCGGGCGCCGAGAGTTGATCCCGAAAGGAGCGAGCAAAATGGTCGTGCTCCTCCGGATCTTGCCCCGCGCGACGCCCGTTATCACGCACCGAACTCTGTCCCGCAGCAAAACGAAACTCACTCGAATTCGGAGCCATGAAAACACCAATCGACAACACAAAACGATAATGAAACAGCGCGAGAGAAAATAAAAAAGAAACGGTCAATACAAGACGACGTCGGAAGACAGACTGAATGGAAGAGCGAATAAAAAGCCTGAAAAGGGCTAGATAAAAACAAAAATTAGCTGTACATGCATCCAGAGAAAAAGAGAATGCACCGCAAATGATTCTAAGAAAATATTATAATATAATACAAAGCTTTCTATTACAGGAGTCTTATTGCACGGAGCACCTGTAAGGAAACCGAACCTGATACCCAAGTCGAAATAAAAGAATTTAAATATGAACCGGGTATCTACTTCGAAAAAATGGGCAAGATAAACCAAATCGAATCCACATGGAAAATGGTGATAAAAATAGACATCGCCGCAATGGACCATCGACATGAACAATTGAGAAACTATATCGCACAGACGAGAGCTCTATGCTACGATAAACCATTGAAAATAAAAATGAAAGAAACCTGCCACAACCTGCTACAGATAGCAGAAAAGGACAGAGAACAAGCAGAAAAATTGCTAAAACGTCTAAAATTTGCGTACCAAGCACCCAAAAAGACAAGACGAGGGCTAATCGACGGTCTAGGAACGATAGCCAAAACACTCTTCGGCACGATGGACGCAGACGACGAAAAAATTATAAAGGAGCAATTAAATCTCATGCAAAGAAATCAGCAAACGCTGCAGCACGCGATGAAAAATCAGATTAAAATATTAAACGCAACCATTGCGCATGTGGATAATGTTGAAAAAGTTCTGCAGGAAAATGAAGAACAATTCTTAAATATAACAGAGAAGATGCGACAAGCCTGGATACAAACAGAAGTCGGATACGGACAACGAGAAGATCTCGACGAACACTTCATAATATTAAATGCCATAATAAAAGATCTAACGAACGATCTCATGGACATTATCGCGCATCTGACGAACGCGAAAAAAGAGATAATCGACATAAGATTACTACCCATCGAAAGCATTCTAGATAACCTCAAGGAAACAGCGTCACAAATACCGCAGGGAACGCACTTCCCATTTCAAATATCCGCAGAAAATTGGAGAACAATCGAAAAGTTCTTAACAATTAGCGCGTATTACGATAATACGAATATATTTACGATTATAAAAATCCCGCTAATCACATACCCCGAGTATGAAGTAATAAAGGCAATCCCATTACCTACGCACAAATTCAATAATACATTTATATTTATAGAAGTAAATCAACCGATAATAGCGATAGACGTAGATAGCCGAACGTATTTTACGCCTACCGAAAATGATCTAAATAAATGCCTGCGAAATAATGACCAATATGTTTGCGAACAAAATTATCCCGTACATTATTTAGACGAAGGAGCGCTATGCGAAGTACAAGCGTATGTACAGTTAGAGACATACACAAACAATTGTAATATTCGACACATACACACGAATACAACAATATGGACAGCGCCGAGTAATGCAAACTCATGGTTATACTCTACACGAGCAAACCAACTGATCGAAATAACGTGCGAAAACGACGTAACGAAAAAAATAGAAATAAAAAGAAGCGGACAAATCACATTAAAGGAAAAATGTAAATTAACGACGCAAGACGTCATAATACGGACAAAAAAGCCCGCGGTAATAACAATCGTACAGACAAATCTACCAGATTACAATCTTATGATGATACATGACAAACGAAACGAAAAAATACTGGACAAAATTAGACCGATAAAATTACGAAAAATCATTAGAAACCCGACAGAATTAAGGGACCTAAGCGAAAGACTTGACGAAACAAACGAAGACTTAAATAACAATTACCTTACTACTAACGAACACGTTATATATCCCGTAGCTTCAAGTTGCACAGGAATAATAATAATAATAATAATTACCATAATAGCAATTATGTACGTCAAGAAACAATATAAGACAGACAAGAAAAAACTACCAGAAACTAATATAAATCCGATGTGCAAACCGAAAATAATTCAGGAGCACATCTACGGCACCGCAAGCGGATCGAATAGAACAGCTGAGATAGTAACCGACACCGCGATAACTAACACTGCGATGCCATATTGAAATAAGGTAGATATAAGAAACAATTGTAAAATGCGAAAATGTATAGCGAAAAAATAGGTAGACGAAAATTCACGTATAGTTAATTTTCTTTTTCCAAAGGGGGAGGGATGTCGTAACCCGACCGATTTCTTAATATTAAAAGATAAAACAAGTAAAGTAGAACAGAAAAGATTGAGAAAGAGCTGACTAAAGCAAAGCATTAGAATCAGAGAAAGAGCTCAAGGAAAAGTAATTAAGAAGGAATAAAAGTAATAAAAGATTATTAATAAAATAAAGTAAAGATACGTGTCTAAAGAGAAGGAAGCCACGGTCAAGTTCTCGGAAGCTGAGTAAGCAGTTGACGAGACAGCTGACGAGCGGAGCACGAGACATGCTCCGGTCAGGGACACCACACTCCTCCCAAATCAACGACCTAATTAATTAAGATATATAATAAGCGCGAGATGCACCGACGCTCGCTACTCGCTCACTACTCGCTCGCATATATCGATAATATCGAAGTACCGTACGTATCGCGCCCGACTATTATAATCGCGATTAAGTGAAAGTGTACTAAAGAATCTGTGAAATATATCAATTTATACCTAACGTTCGGGAGTGTCTTATTTCGAGCGTGGATCCTAATCCTTTGGGCGTATAAATCCCTAAAGACCTCTTCCTTAGCGGCTAGAGGCACAACAGTAACATTTAAATAGTTTTAGCTGCCGCTCATTGTTTATTAAAAGTTATTAACAAAAGAAGTTTCATAAATAGGACAGGTAAACTTTTACAAAAGAGGATCCAGCTCCGATCATCTTGATATTGATATATACCATATATTGTTAAGGGTATTTTCCTGGATAATCTCTAGAATGTTTTCATCCTGTTTATGTATACATATACATATATACTTTATAATATTTATAAAGATCAAGATCATTAAAAGTTGGTTTCCTTTTGTAAAGATTTATCAAAAAAATTTAATTTAAAATTTATTTTAATTCTAATATGAAAAATAAAATACTTGAAAAAACCAGTTTACCATTACAAGAGATGGAGCAGATTTCCTTAATTAAATTTAATGAGGAAAAGTACAAAGAGGAAGTCATGGATATAGAGATGAAGCAGACTTCCTTAATCAAATTTAATGAGGAAGAGGACAAAGAGGAAGTCATGGATATAGAGATGGAGCATATGGAGAAAGGGGAGGATGCAGTTGGATTAATAGAAGGTAATTATGCAAAGTGAGCAATCTCACGGATGACCTAGACTTTGACATATGTTGTCAAAGTCATGACCCTGAGTAATATCCAAGAGATTTTAGCCGTCGGTTGTTTGTTAAAAAGTGATTAACAATTAAATTGTACGATAAGAACAAGTATTAAATGCGATAAGCTAAATTTCTCCGAGCACGAGCTCCTCTCTCGCCCACGCATTTACATAAATACTTAAATTTACAACTAATATAAAATTGATGATCTTTGTGAAATTGGAAAAGTTCAGATTATCGCATTTAATACTTGTTCTTATCGTACAATTTAATTGTTAATAACTTTTTTAATAAACAACGAGCGATGGATAAAATATCTTAAATGTTACTCAGGATCAGTGATGCCAGAATTGCCACGCTAGCAACACGCAACCGTAGTGGAGGGGATGACGCACACAAGCGCAAACCGCGTACGTGTGAGCTCGGCGCTTCGGCTGGCTTCGGATAGCAGAAGAGGACAGATATACTGTTTTCTGTCTCTCTCCTTCTTATCGAGCCGGCACGAAGACCGGGCGGTACACGTCGCTTGATCGCTTCTCGATTGTCGCTTCTTACTATGCCTTAAATGTTTTTTTCAGCCTTTTCGTATGAGATATATTATTTATTATATATCTATTATATAATATATTTATGATTAAGATACGTATATAAATTACTTAAAGTTTTTAATCCACGTAAAAATGCATTTTAAATCGATGATTTGAAAGAAGGAATATCCGTGTGGAGACAACAAAAGGAAAAATCATACATTTTATTGTACGAAAAATGTATCGATTTTCCGACAAATGATTAAAAATAATGAAAAGTACTATAAGAAAGTTTAAATATTTAAAAAAAAATGTCATATAATAATATTTAACTTTAGTTTCTATACATATATATTTACAATATCGTTACGATACACAAACGTATATACGGACCACATATATATGTTTGTGTCGTTGTCAAACAATACTTCTTCTTCTTCTTCTTCGTATTATTTAAATGGCCAATATGATCAGGGGTAGATCAATATATTCGGGCCAACAACAGGTTATATTAGAGTATAAATTTCAGTGAGTACGTTCTCTTGGGGAAGGAGAGAAGGAAGGAATTTGTTTGGGAGGTGGTAGGGAAGGAAAAATAGGAAAGCGCAAGCCAGGGTCGAGTCGGGAATCGAACCCGAGATCTCTGGGATGTGAGTCAGGCGCGCTACTCCCTGAGCCACCAGAGGCCCTTCAAACAATACTGAATGATGAGTTTCCACACCACCTATATGAGGTACCACCAATGGCGCGTAAGATTTTTTTTAACGTGGATCTTCGCCTGTAGCCATATCATACCACATTAGATTATATAATATGCTTTATTGTATCTGTCATTTATAGAATATTTTTTGCATACTTGCTTTTGCAAATGTGATGTCAATTAGTGACAATAATATTTTTACACACTTGCTTTTGCAAATGTGATGTCAATTAGTGACAATAATATTTTTACACACTTGCTTTTGCAAATGTGATGTCAATTAGTGACAATAATTTTTTTACACACTTGTTTTTGCAAGTGTGATGTCAATTAATGACAATAATTTTTTTACACGCTTGGTTTTACAAGTGTGATGTCAATTAGTGACAATAATTTTTTTACACACTTCTTTTTGCAAGTGTGATGTCAATTAGTGACAATAATTTTTTTACACTCTTGTTTTTGCAAGTGCGATGTCAATTAGTGACAACAATTTTTTACACACTCGCTTTGCAAGTGTGATGTCAATTAGTGACAACAATTTTTTTGCATATTTGCTTTTACAAGTATGATGTCTATTACAGACAAAATTTGTTTTACGAACATATCATAACGCGAGAAAAGCTCTTTATTGTATTATATAAATAATAATGCCATAAATAATACTATTTATTTTATTTTAAACGTTATTATTGCATATTAGTAACCGAAGTACTAGCAATATCATTATCAGCAGCATATAGTGTTAAACTGCTCTTTTTCTTAGGACAAATAGAATATAATTTGTCTGACGACATGAGAGACAAATGGTTTTCATTTATCTCCATATCTAAAACTGTTTCTTTTCTTGCTTTTAATGCTGATTTTAACACACAACTAGCGTTTATACATGCAGACGAAAGCTTATTTCTTTTTTTTGTTTTTAAATCTGATAGCAAAGAAAACATTCTTTTTGGGTCGGCATTTGAATTTGGAAGTGATCTAACAGCATTCAAAAGAGACTTCATATTGGGATATGTACGTTTTAAAATTTCTTTCCACATTTCATCAAAGTTTAATTTTGAAAGATGTTCTTTTTCTGCTGTTGTAAAATCTAGATGTAAAGTATGCCACTCTTTTTTTAAAGCATTTTCGTCAAAGCTACCGAGGGTTTGAGCAATAAAAGAAACATCATTAAATGATGTTTCTCTGTCAATACTACTTAATGCTGTGTTGAATTGGAAAACTGTTAATTTACATAAAAATTTATCTTTAATGGGCAATCTTTTACTAATTTCCTCGGCAGCAGTCACGTAAAATTGCAGACAATTATCTCGAACATTTTCAATTATGTCTGCGTGTCCTTTTTTCATTAAACTTTCGAGATATTCTTCACAATCATATCCTAAATTTATATCATTTAAAGATTTATGGTTTTCTTTTTCAGAAAATTTAAAATTTAAAATTTAAAATTTTTTACAAGCTCTGGTTTCAAAAAATGTTTGGAAATTCTTATTAAAAGTTCCAATGACTTTGGCTGCAACAAGTGAACTCTTGTTTCCACAGCTTGAAAAAATGAATTAAAAGAATTAAAAAAATTTAAAATATGCTTTAAAAATAACAAATATGCTTTTACATCCGGATTTTCCATCACAGATAATAAATTGTCTCCTGATTTAGTTTTTTCACTTATAATCATTTCAGTCAAAAAAAGCTTCGTAGTATCCCAAAAATCAAGAAGTCTCACAACACATGATGAGATAGTAATGGTGAGATAGCCATCGTGTAGTAGATAATTTTAAAATTTTACGGTTTGTTTCCTGAAAACATTCAGTAAATTCTTCATAAATAGCAGCACGCTTAGGACTACTATTAATATAATTTGCTATCTTTTTTAAAAACTCCTCGCAATATTCCGGTATTTTAGCACATGCAGCATGTGCAGCTAATGCCGCGGAATGGCATGGACATGGAAATGTTAATAAATTTGTACAAAATTCTTCTAACTTTTTTTTAAATGAGAGATGTTTACCTGTCATGACAGATGCATTGTCGCATGACAAGGCAACAATATTTCCAAATGGAATGTTTAATTTCCACATTTCACATTTAAATGCATTAAATAATTTTTCCGCGCTACTATTTTTTGCGTCAATATTAATTAATTTAATTAATTGCGTGCGAATGTCTAATGTTTCAGGATCAACATACCGTACAAGAAACGTCATCCATTTTTCATTACAAATATCAGATGTTTCATCAATAAAAATGGAAAATTTAGTATTTTGAATGCTGTTGACCACACGGTTCGTCTCGACCGGACACAATACATTCGAAATAATATTTTTACATTTTGTTCGACCCATACTCATACTTTTTAATACGTTAGGATCTTTTCCTATTTGTTGAAAAAAGTTGAGGATATCTTTTGCGGTTTGATGCGAAATATTCTTATCAGCAATTAAAGTGGCATATCGAATTTCTGCTGATTTTTTCCGCTCTTCAAACGGCAAAAGTGAGTCATCCATCATGTTGATATTTTCATCCATGTTCATTGTTTCTGTCTTCTTTTCTTTACATATTTTTATATGTGCTTCGGATTCTGCGTGACGATAAATGTGAGATAAATCACCAATCATAGATTTATTACAAAATGAGCAAAAAAATGTATTAATGCCATCTGATATTTCACGTAACCATGGCTGAAATAATTCGATCTCTAGCCATTGTGCTTTAAATTTATATTTTGATGATATATTTTTATGTGAACTTATATCAATATTATCTAATAAAGTATTTTCTTTAATATTATTTTTGTGACACGCAGAATTCGCATGTCTTAAAACATGTGTGTTGCACGAAATATTTTTATTACATATGATGCAATGATAAAAACTATCATCAGAAGATACTTTACGTATCCAAGATTTAATTCTATCATCACTAAGCCAAGCTTCTGAAAAGCTTCTCTTAGATTCGCTTAGATTTTTTTCTTAATTCATCACACATTTTTATAACAAAAAGTAGATAGAAACAAAGAATGAAAGAAGAATGAATAAAAGGAAAGATTAATAATAAAAAAATAAATAGAAATAATATAGAAATATAGAAATAAATATAGATATTTGAAATAATCGGGACTTACAATCACAATTGCTTCAGCTTCTTGGGTACCAAGATTTTACAAGACACGTATAAAAAAATACGTTGAATCGCAAAGAGCAACAAGATTATCTTACAGAAGCGCCGTGAAACGGTAGCAGTACGCCGTATAAAAGAAATGCGCGGCGTATTAAACAAATGAAATAATGCCGAGTGCATCAGTTCTCTGTGAAACATTGCACACAACGTATCGTCATGTCCCATAAGTAAATCAAATTATTATTATTTGTATTTTTTAAGAAAGTTTAATATTTAATTTTTATCTTCTCCTTTCTTTTACATAATATATTTTATTTTTATAGAAGAAATAAATGGAGATGCTGCAAATTTGCAACAGTTGATGCAACAGTTGTTGCATCAACAAAAATTGCAAGAAGAGAGGCAACAACTGTTGCATCAACAATTGCAATATTTGCAAAAGAAGCAGGAGGAGCAGCAGCAGCAGCAGCAGCAGCAGGAGCTGCAGCCACAGCCGCCGCCGGAAAAAATGGATGAAAATGGTATATTTTTATTATTTATTTTTTTTTTTCAAGAATCCGAGTAAAAAGGCAAAAGAGCCACGCGCAGTTTTTAGAGCGCAAAGTTATATAATTTAAAAATAAATTAAAAAATTAGAGAATTTCTTTAATTACATGATTCGCGAAAGGCGGACGTTTCGGCCCTTTTTTTGGCCATCATCAGCGCAAATAATACTAAATTCAACAATATAAACGGTATACAAAAAGAGTCTTAAACAATTAAAGCGCAGAGTTACATGGTAACCAACGGTAGAAGGCGTAATCCCTCATGTCGCTCCAAAAGGCAAAAACCATTCTCCATGTAGTCCATGGTATTTCGGGACAGAAACCTCGTTTCTTTAAGCATGAATCCACGAACATGGTGATACGTTAATAATTGTGTCTGTAATTTGAGCGGAATGGTTTGTGTCAAAAAACGAAAAGAGAGAGAGGGTCCGTGTCGGAAATTACAGTAGTAAGACTTACATAAAAGAGACGCAACGCACAAGTCGACAGTACAAATTTTTCAGCAACGCAAAATCTTAACTAAACTCACTAACTAACCACAGAGTAATGAGAAGTATTGTTCGGCGAAAAAGGTGAGATGTTAAAAACAAATGTTACCAATAGCGGTAAACAACGATACAAAAAAATTAAAGATTGTCAAAACAGTGAAATGAAAAACAATATCAGCATTGTCTGTAGTATAAAATCAAAGTAATAAATAAATAAATATATATGAAACAGTCCAGACAAACTATCCAAAAAATAAAATAAAAACAAACTTTTTGTCGTTGTAAAAAAGATGTTTGTCAAATTAAATAGATAAATAAATAAATAACATTTAAAAGGTTGTCAAGTACAGTAAAATAATTATAAATTAAACATAAAAATTACAATGAGATATAAGATAATTAAAAACAATGACTATAACCGCTGTCAAGTATGGTAAAACACGATAAATGAAAATAAAATTAGTAGAGTGTGAAAAGGAGAACGACAGAAAATTAAATTTTTGAGAGCCTGTCTAAAACTGTTAAATATGCCTCTGGGAGACATTCGGTGTCTGTTTGTAGATTTAAACTATCCCTTTGTCGCTTAATGTGTAATACTTCGGAAATCAATCGCTTATGTAAATGTGGTTCATTATTAAGTATTTCTATTTTGTCCCACTTAAAGTCATGATTAAGAGCAATTCTGTGATCGGTTATAACAGAGTGATTTGTCGTGTTTCTACGAATATGATTTCTGTGTTCCGCTATCCTCGTGTGTAATTGTCTCTTAGTCTGTCCCACATATGACGCATCGCAATTATCACAATTAATTTTGTAAACAACATTGCTGCGGGCCGATTGTGGGCAGGAGTCTTTGTGCACCTTAATAAACTTGTTCATTTTGTTAAGACTACGATATGAGAGTTTCACGTTTAGGTCTTTAGTTATGTTTTTAAATTGTTCGGATATTGAAGGAACGTAAGGTATAGTAAAGTAAGAAACTCTCTCAGAATCTTCAGTATGTTTATCGCAGTCAAAATTAAAATTGTTATGAACAAGAGTTTTCAGGCGTTCACGAACGACATCGAAAATGAACCTGAGAGGATAACCATTATCTATCAAAATTCTAATGACTAATTCAAAATTTTTCCGATGAAACAACGGGTGAGACAACCGAAACACTCTGTCGGTTAAACCGATCACAGTACCCCTCTTCTGACAAAGAGGGTGATTCGACAAGAAATGTAAATATCTCCCTGAAAAGGTAGGCTTGTGGTACCAGTCAAAGGTCAGGTGGTTATCATTCAGGATCATGGTAATATCCAAGAAATTAAGTCGATTTTCCTCTCCAATCTCAATTGTGAATTGTAGATGTGGGTGGAATGTATTGAAAGTGTCTAGAGTGTGGTTAAGGAGGGAAGAGGGAGCCGCCATTGCAATGTCATCAACATATCTGACAAAAAATGGGGGGGTATAATTCAGAGAACCAAGAGCTTTAGATTCCAGATCCTGAAGGACTATGTCCGCGATAATGGGGGACAATGGGGAACCCATAGGAGTACCGAAAGTTGCTTGTAAATTACTCCATTGAAAGTAAAAAAAGTAGAATCTAATATCAGTCTAACCGCAGTAATGAATTCATAATGTGATATGTTGCAATTACTAGAGATGTAATTCCATCGAGAAGAGATGCTATTAATCGCTATATCAGTAGGAATGTTTGTGAATAAGGAAACGGCGTCTAAAGAGATGAGAAGAAAATCATTGTTGATACTTATGTCAGAAAGTTTCTTCACGAGTTCAAAACTATTGTTGATGTGACTATGTGCAATGGGAAAGTTTTTTAGTAGTATGCGATGAATGAAGGAGGCCAAATTGTATAAGGGACTATTAAGTGAGGAGACAATTAAGCAGAAAGGACAGTTAGGTTTGTGAATCTTAGGGAGTCCGTATGCTCTCGGTAAGATCCCGTCACTAAAATTGAGAAATAAGTTGAGGGCGATATGAAATCTTCTACCGTTGGTTACCATGTAACTCTGCGCTTTAATTGTTTAAGACTCTTTTTGTATACCGTTTATATTGTTGAATTTAGTATTATTTGCGCTGATGATGGCCAAAAAAGGGCCGAAACGTCCGCCTTTCGCGAATCATGTAATTAAAGAAATTCTCTAATTTTTTAATTTATTTTTAAATTATATAACTTTGCGCCCTAAAAACTGCGCGTGGCTCTTTTGCCTTTTTACTCGGATTCTTGATTTTAATCGTTTAAGAGCCTTACTTTTATATATTATTTTTTTTCATTAAAATATTAATAAATATGCATAGTTATATTATCATTCATTGTTTATTACTTATCTGCATATATCTATTTTTTCAGAAATACATACAAAAAGAGCAGGCGGCCGATCCCGCGCCCACTGGTATTACCAGCGGGGAGGCAGGGGTATGACAAATAGAGGCAGTGGCCGAGGAAGGGGCAGCCCTGGCGGCCGAGGAAGAGGTGTCCCTGGCGCCCAAGGAAGAGGCGTCTCTGGCCGAGGAAGAAATGCGTGGGGCCGTAGTGGTCCCACAATAATAAAAAATTATAACTTTCATTGAAAATATGTATAAATTTTTTAAATAATAAAATAATAAAATAAAAATTAATAAAAAATAATATATAATTGAGGAATAATTATTTAAAAATTTTTTTCCTTTATCCTTTTTTCCTTCATATAAAATAGAGCATATTATATATTATAATGTGGTATGATATGGCTACAGGCGAAGATCCACGTTAAAAAAATCTTACGCGCCATTGGTGGTACCTCATATAGGTGGTGTGGAAAATTATCATTCAGTATTGTTTGACAACGACACAAACGTATATATGTGGTCCGTATATACGTTTGTGTATCGTAACGATATTGTAAATATATATGTATAGAAACTAAAGTTAAATATTATTATATGACATATTTTTTAAATATTTAAACTTTCTTATAGTACTTTTCATTATTTTTAATCATTTGTCGGAAAATCGATACATTTTTCGTACAATAAAATGTATGATTTTTCCTTTTGTTGTCTCCACACGGATATTCATTCTTTCAAATCATCGATTTAAAATGCATTTTTACGTGGATTAAAAACTTTAAGTAATTTATATACGTATCTTAATCATAAATATATTATATAATAGATATATAATAAATAATATATCTCATACGAAAAGGCTGAAAAAAACATGTAAGGCATAGTAAGAAGCGACAATCGAGAAGCGACCAAGCGACGTGTACCGCCCGGTCTTCGTGCCGGCTCGATAAGAAGGAGAGAGACAGAAAACAGTATATCTGTCCTCTTCTGCTATCCGAAGCCAGCCGAAGCGCCGAGCTCACACGTACGCGGTTTGCGCTTGTGTGCGTCATCCCCTCCACTACGGTTGCGTGTTGCTAGCGTGACAATTCTGGCATCACTGCTCAGGATCATGATCTTGATAACATATGTCAAAGTCAACCTCATCCGTGAGGTTGCCCACTTTATGCATATATATATATATATATAATTACCTTAACTTCTAAATAATTTCTTTACTGTTTTGAATTTTAATTTTGAATTTTAAATTAATATTTAAACATTGCTGTAAAAGTTTATTTTATAGATATTTTATATTCATTTTAAAAAAGTTCTGAAGAAACATATATTTTTTAAAGTTTATTTTAGGATAAAATATATATAAAAGTTAGAATTTGTTTTAATTAATATTAACAGAAATTAAATAGGCATTAAAGGAGTTAAAAATTTTACAGTACCATATAATCCATTGTCAAAAAGCTTGTTAGAAAAGGGAAATCAGACATATGTCCAAGGGAGATCAAACATATGTCCAAAAAGAAAAAATACTGAATGGTAAGATACTACGTTAAGTATTTATTAATGTAAAGAAGCGCCAAATTTGTTTCTACCTTCAAAATAAATATTCTTCAATATTGTCCTTGTTAGGATTATTTAAGGAAATACTGCGTGACTCTTTAGTCTTGATAGATGATATTTATTAATTAACAGAACACAGTTACTGATTTATGGATACGAGAGTACAAAAACGTGATGCCGCGGGTATGCCGGTTAACGAACCTCGGTAAGGAAGGATAGCAGCGCCACCAATAAAAGAAGCGCGGATTGTACATAAAACATTCATACCAACACCTCCTCTCAATACGCGCTTGAACAATATAGTTAGACATTAATGTTCCTTAAACCGATAGCATCGATACAAAAATAATGTTTAGCTTTCATAACAGGCTTAGTCAGTACATCAGCGGGCATTTGTTCCAAAGACATATAACGTATGCTGAAATTATATCGTTTTATAACATCTCTAATAAAATGAAATCTAATATTAATATGTTTAGTTCTAGGATGTACGATAGGATTTTTTGCTAGTAGTTGAGCTCCTATATTATCATTATAAATTGATAGTTGTGCAAGTTTACTTAATTCTAATTCTTTAAGGAATTCGCTTATATACAGGATGTGTCGAAAGTCTGGATACACTCAAATATGATATAAAAAATAAAATATCTCGTAAAATATTTAGTTTTCGATAATCTTACCGTAATACTTTTATGTACAGAATAATGAGACAAATCAATTAGTGTAAAGAAAAAAACAAATAATTGTTCAAAAAAATACATTGTAAATAATTACATACTTTTTCTTAAAAACAATTATTTTTTTTTTACTAATTGATTTGTCTCATTATTCTGTACATAAAAGTATTACGGTAAGATTATCGAAAACTAAATATTTTACGAGATATTTTATTTTTTATATCAAAATATGTCAGATTAAAATATAAAATAACTCAAAAGTACTTAATGAAAAAATACTTTATTATAGTGTTTTGAAAAGCTCTCGAGATAAGCTACAAGAATATGCAATAAAAAGTAGGCAATTCCATTTAAAAAATTCGATTTGACCTTGATCTGACCTTGGCAACGCCATCCAAGTTTAAACAGCTATTACCGTTGATTGTGTCTTTTTAAGCCTTATAACTTTTGTCTGAAATATTTTTCTCTAAAATGCAATGTTTACGAGATGTTTGAGTGTATCCAGACTTTCGACACATCCTGTATATCCCATCCTTGGTTGCTTTGGCAAGCGCCATATATTCCGCCTCGGTAGACGAAAGTGCAACCGTACGTTGTTTCTGTGATTTCCAACTGATGGGTCCTCCAGATAAAACGATTACATAGCCTGAGTAAGACCGTCTATCAATTTTGCACCTTCCCCAGTCAGCATCGACATACATTTGAATAGGATTTCCAGATTTCCTGAAAACTATACCATAATTAATAGTACATTTTAAATACCTAAGAACTCTCTTAGCCGCCCCCCAGTGAATTGCCGCGTTACAATCATTAAACTGGGCCAAAACGCTAACAGCATGAGCAATATCAGGCCACGTTGCAACTGCAAGATACATTAACGCGCCGACTAGCTCCCGGTAGGGCCTCCTCTCATCTCTATCATTAGCAATTACTTTATTAAGTACAGTATCCTTGTCCATGGGTGTAGTGATAGGATTACAGTTTTCCATTCCATATTGCTTTAGTAAATTTAAAATATATCTTCTTTGAGACAGAGTAATTTTATCTTGACCTTGTTGTATCTCTATTCCTAAACAGTAATTAGCCTTTCCTAAGTCTTTCACATCAAACGTTTTGGATAATTCCATT
Source organism: Formica selysi (assembly GCA_009859135.1). NCBI lineage: Eukaryota > Metazoa > Arthropoda > Insecta > Hymenoptera > Formicidae > Formica > Formica selysi. Next base: position 25,017 of record WHNR01000079.1, on the reverse strand, counting down.
TTGACTTCTTTAATCCAATTCTGATCAGTTGATGCGATTAACATATCATCAACATATATGATCATATACAAGATGTGATTTCCTCTTCTGCAATGGTATACACAAGGATCGGAGATAGTAGGTTTCAGATTTAATTCTTGTAACTTCTGTTGTGCCTCTCCGGGTACAACGGGAATTTTGGGGATGATCCAAGGGTTCGGTTCGTCTTAGGAGTTGGGACTCCCAGTGTCGAGAAACACGAGGCAGAGATTCCGTGCAAAAAGATTTATTTGTACAGCTTACGTATCGTAGAGTTCGGTTTGGTGATGCTTCGGCGATGTAACAATGTCGGCGTTTACAAAATCTCACAGTTTCTTCAAGTATACGCGTCACCACTTAGTTTCGGAATACGGCCCCGAGGTACTCGTTATCTCTCTTTTTATGGTCCGAAAGTAGGTGATTTTTCGGTACTAGGTCGCGATGTCTTAATTGCATATTGCAACGAATTGCATATCTTGCATTTAATCGCGGTTTTGGGAGCGCGCGCAACAGCTTACGAAGTGCTGAATTTGCACTGTGCTCCTTTTTTACTTTTATAGGTCGTAATTACGTTATTCGATTTCGAGTTACGACATCCCTCCCCCTTTGGAGGAAAAAACGGAAGGGTAGTGACGTTTTCTATTTGAGACTGTATGTGAGACTCTGTTTACAATTCTTTCTTATTCTATGCGTGGTGTACGTTTACAATTTCTGTGGGCTCGCCATAATATTATTACTATGATACTTATTATAAGTATTGCAAAGCTGCCTGATATTAGGTATATAACTTGCTTTTGTAAGAATGGATAATTATTAGTTTTATCTAATTCTTTTGTTATCTCCTGCAGTCTAGTGCTTAAATCCATTAATTCGTTTGGATTTTGTATTATTTTCTTTAATTTTACTACATTAGGTTTTATTGACGTGTTACTTAGGTCGAATTTTAAGTTTGATATATTATATTCCGGCAAATATGTTGAGAGATAGGTAGTATCTATTACTCCCGAAGTTTTTATTATCATATCGGCCGTTACTAATTTGCAGTTATTTATTAATGTAATTCGCCCTGTTCTAGAAATTTTTATTCTATTTTCTTCTTGGTTTTCGCAGCTTATAGTTATAGATTGTTTGGTGAGCGTAGAGTACAACCACGAGTGTTGGTTCGTCAGCGCAATCCATATAGTATGGTTAGAATGAATGTATCTCGTATTACAAAATCTTTTGTCCGCTGCGACTTGTAAATACGCTTGGATTTCGCATAATGAATCGTCGTTAATATGATATATGGGTCTATTCTGTTCGCATATATAATGATTACTTATTTCGATACATTTATCTAAATTATTCTGTGTTGTTAAATAATTTTGATTTTCGCTGTCGATAGCTATAATGGGTTGATTTATTTCTACGAAAGTGAATAAATTTCCTTGACTGTATATAGGTAGAGGTATTGCCTTTACTATATTGTATTTAGGATGAGAGATTAGTGGAAAGCGTAAGATAGTATGTATATAGGGTGTGTCATAATAAGCGCTAATCGTTATGAATTTTTCAATCGTTAGCCAATTGTTTTCGAAAATACCAAAGGGAAAATGTAGTCCTTGTGGTACTTGTGAGGTAGCTTCCTTGAGGCTATCTATAACTTGTTCTAATGGAATTAATCTAGGATGTATTTTTCCGTCTTTTATTGCCATTAGATGTTGTATTATATCCCCAGTGTCTCTCATTAAATCCGTTATGATCGCGTTAATTATGTAAAAGTGTTCATGTATTTCTTCGCGTTGAATCTGACTTGTCAATTGTTTTTGTATTTTGGAAGTGAAATTGAGTAGTAATTTTTCGTTATATTGTGTTACTTTTTCTAAATTATCAATGTGAGCAATTGTGGCGTTTAATATTTTAACTTGGTTCTTCATTGTATGATGAAGCGTTTGCTCTTGGTTTTCTAAGAGAGTTAGTTGTTCTTTGATGATTTTTTCGTCGTTGGCATCCATTGTTCCAAAGAGAGTTTTCGCTAAAGATCCAATTCCATTGATGAGGCCTCTGCGCTTATCTGTTGGCGTTCTATATATAGTGTTTACGCGTCTCAGGAGTTGCGCCAATTTTTCATTATCTGCTTCGATTATTCCTTTTAAGGTTTGGCAGTTTTCTTGCGCTTTATTTTGTAAGTTGCCTAGGAAGAGTGCATGATCGATGTAGTTTTGTAAATCATGGAATTTAAGGCTCCCATATCAATGTTTATTACTAACTTCCAGCTAGATTCTACTTGATGTAGATCACCGATTTTTTCAAAATATATTCCTGACTCTTGCTTAAATTGTTCTATTTTATTTTCGGCTTCTAGGCTTGATCTTGCTGCTATATCTTGGGCCTTCCATGTCATTAGCGCTCTGGAAAAATAGATGCTTGTTTGTTACGCTTTTTCTTCTTTTAATGTTCTATAAAAGCTTTTAAGCGATTTACATGTGTGCATATTATTTTTCTCCCTACTTTGATTTTATAATTAACATCAGAAATTTTATCAGTAATTATGTATGGTCCAATCCATAGAGAGTCGAGTTTCTTTGAACGTCCTCTCCGAACTGTTTCATCATGTAGCAATACTTTGTCTCCTACCTTGAAAGTGGTTTGTTTTGCCCTTTTGTCGTATTGCTCTTTTACTTTAATTTTTTCCTCTCTTATGTGCTCTTTAGCGATTTGATTTGTCGCTCGTATTCTTTCTTTTAATTCCTGGGCGTAGTTATCGTAAGTATACGTAGGTTTCGGCGGCGTTGTTAGCGCTGTTGGTAAGATTGCTTGATGTCCGTATACTAGTTCGAAAGGAGTAAATCCTGTTGCCGTATGAGAGGTAGTGTTGTACGAAAACATGGCATAAGGTATCCGCTCGTCCCAGTCTGTATGGTCGGCATTTATATAATGTCGTAAGTACTCAGCTAGTGTACGATGTGAGCGTTCTAGCGCACCATTACTCTCTGGATGGTATGCGGTTGTCTGTATTTTTTCTATTTTTAATAGTTTGCACATGTTTTTGAACATATCGCTTAAAAAGTTCGTGCCTTGATCCGTTAGCACTTTGTCAGGGATTCCGTGTTCAAATATTATTTTAACTACGAATTCTTTTGCTACGGTGGCGGCTTCTTGATTAGGTAAAGGAACTGCCTTACTGAATTTCGTAAGATTATCTTGGAAGGTTAGAACATATTTATTTCCGTTATTTGTTACGGTTAATGATCCTACAATGTCTAGCGCACATTTTTCGAAGGGTCGGCTAGCTGTATCAGTTATTACTAAAGGTGCTTTAGATTTTCGCTTTAATTTATTCTTTTGGCAAAATTCGCATTTAGCGATATAATTTTCAACGTATTTAGTTAATCCGGACCAGTTATGTTTCATTCTAATCCTATTAATTGTTCGTTCAATTCCTTGGTATCCGCCTAAGGGTGCGTCGTGATATTCGTACAGTATGCGCGCTTTATCTTCTTCGCTATAGTTTCTCCTTTCGTTATAGTTTTCTTCCTTTTCTTCCTTTAGATTGAGAACTGCGTTGCGGCTTAACGCGTCGGCGTTGGTATTTGTTTTTCCGGATTGGTGTACGATTTCGTAATCATATTCTTCCAGTTTTAGTCTCCATCTTATTAGATGTGATCCTGGATCGGCTACATTGAATAACCATACCAATGGCTTATGATCCGTTATTATTTTAAATTTAGTACCATATAAATAAGGTCTATAATATTTTACTGCCCATACTATTGCTAATAACTCTTTTTCGGTAGTATTATAATTATGTTCCGCTCGCGATAATATTCTGCTGGCGTAAGCAATCGGTCGGTCTTGGCCTACTTCTCCTTGAGACAATATAGCTCCGATGGCGTAATCTGATGCGTCCGTCGTTAAAAGAAATTCTTGACTGAAATCAGGATATTTTAGCACCGGGGCGGTAATTAATTTATTTTTTAAAGTCTCAAATGCATTTTGTTGTTCTCCGACCCATTCGAATTTTTCTCCTTTTTTCGTTAGTTTCGTAAGAGGTTTGGCAATTTTAGAGAAATTTTCTATAAATTTTCGATAATATCCCGCTAAACCTATAAAAGATTGTATTTCTTTTACCTTGGTCGGTGTTGGGAATTCTCGTACTGCTTTTAATTTGGAAGGATCAGGCATGATTCCCTTTTCGGTTACTATGTGCCCTAAATATATTACTTCCTTCCTGAGGAACTCGCACTTATCAGGTTGAAGCTTTAAATTATGTTTTCGTAATTTGTTTAATACTTCGATAACCCGTGTATTATGTTCCTTTAAACTTGCTCCGTATATGACTATGTCGTCCAAATATACTAGACATTTGATTCCTTGTAGTCCAGTCAGCACAGAGTTCATTAACCGCTGGAATGTGGCTGGCGCGTTCTTTAATCCGAACGGCATTCTATTGAATTCGTAATGTCCGTACGGTGTAGAAAACGCTGTCTTGCATTTATCGTTTTCGGACACGGGTATCTGGTGATAACCTGACGCTAAATCCAAGGTGGTAAAGTATTTTGCATTTCCCAGTTCGTCTAGTATGTCCGTTATATTAGGTAATGGGAAGGAATCGCCTATTGTTAAATCGTTTAACTTTCGAAAATCTACGACTATTCGTAATTTTTTTTTTTACCTGACGTATCGGTTTTCTTAGGGACCACTAGCAATGGAGCGTTCCATTGGCTGGTACTTGGTCTAATAATTTTGTCTCTCAACATGCCTTTTACTTGCTGATTTACTTCTTGTTTATGTTTTTCTGGTAAGCGATATGGGCGTATATTTACGGGTGCACTGTTGGCTTGAACCGTAATTTCATGTGTGATAGTAGGAGTATAAGTGAGTGCATCTCCTTCGATATAAAATATATCGCTAAAACCTTCACAAATTTCTAGCAGTGTTTTTACCTCTTCTTGATTTAGGTGTTGTACACGCAGTAAATTTTTTATTTGTTCGCGACGGGAAAGCGTTGTAGCCTCCTGTTGTGCTTGAGTAATACATATTTGAGCCGCTGTATTTTTTATTTCTTCGACTGTTACACATGGAGTTGGTAGTTTAATATATTCTTCGGTAGTGTTGATAACACTGATTGGGCAGGAAAATTCTTCTGGCTTTACTAAGCAATAGCCAATAAAAACTCCAGGCTGTGTTTCCTCAGCACGTATTATACCTACTTTATTTGAGTCGGTAGTAGCTTGAATAATTGTCTCGCTGCGCGGTTTTAATATTAATGCTCGGTACGGATATAATTTTAATATCGTATCTGATAGCTGTATCTGCTTCTTATTATAATCGCACGTTACCTTGTGTTTTTGTAAAAAGTCTACTCCTAGGATTCCTTCATAATCAATTGGGAAGTCGTCCTTCACGATATAAATTGAGTGCCGTATTTTTCGGTTCTTCAGGATTATCGTTGCCTTGATTTTTCCTATTGTATTGATTTTGTGTCCTGTAACTCCAGTGAATGCCATTTGCTCCTCGTAAATCATGGTTTCTCCTTTTAGATTTTTTAACTTCATTAATGTAACCGTTGCTCCTGTGTCAAACAGTAGGTTTAATTTCCCTTTTTTAACTTCCTGGATGGGAAGAGTTACTAGATCTAATCCAGTTTTTGTTTGCGATTTTCCTGTTACTTGCGATATTTGATACTCGAGGGCTGGTCTCGGCTGCCTTGTATTCTCCTCGTCTTCTTCTTCATCCTCGTTTTGCGTTTTATTTTTTCTTCGTTGCCCATTCGTGTTATTACGATTTTGTGGCTTTTTATCTTCGTTTGATTTCGTCCGGTTAGATTGTACTATCCCAGGGCGTCCGTGTAGACTCCAGCATTCATCTCAACCATGACCTGATTTTTTGCAGTAGGTGCAATGTTTTTCGAGTATATTTATTCTTGACGGTCCCTGTGGTTTCGGCAAAGAGAATCGGTTTGAATATCTGCTTGTTCGGCATTCTCGTCCGTGATGTCTTAGCTTTCCGCATTTATGGCATTGTGATACTTTATTTCGCGCTGCTTGCGAAATTGTATAATCGGGCTTATGACGCGATGCGTGTTCTAATGGACCCTTGACTTTCTCTTCCGCATTGGCTCCTGCGATTGCTTCTTGAAGCGTTGAGTAATGCTGTGCTCGCACCACCAATTTGATATCGTCGTGGAGACCTATTTGGAAATTTTGCAGAGCTTGCTGTTGTATAGTTTCAAGTATAATACGTTTTCGTTCGCTGCCGTAATCTTGGCCTTCGATCATGGATTCATATAATTCCATGGCCAAATTGTCGGCGCGAAGCCCGTATGCTCTGGTGTTCTCGCCGGCTTTTTGTTTTAAGGAGTTAAATTCAATTTGCAAGTGAGTAATGCTCTTCTTGCTTAAATAGCAGATTTCGAGTTCTCTTTTAAACTGTCCGAAACTGTTTATATTTCGCGTTTCAAAGTCTACCATAGCTTTTCCCTTTAGCTTCGTGCAAAGTATTGCTTCTAATAATGTTTTTTCATCTGCGGGATTAATATTTTTTATCGCGTATGAACATGCGCTTAAAAATTCTTTAAGTTTAGCTTGTGAATTTCCGTCAAATTCCGGAATCATATCTCTTGCTTCTTTCAATCGTAAATGACCGTTTAAAGGTGCCGATTGATCTCGAACATCGTTAAGTGTTCGTCCGTATGTGACATCAAGATTAGTGTCATTCGGTATCGTTCGCGTTCTATTTAAATCTTCTCGATTTGCGCGTAGATCGTGTATTTGCTCGTGTAATTCTCTTATTTCTTCTTGCATTTCTCGAACGGTTTGCACGATTTCGACTATCAGTGCATTGCTCGGATCTTCGAGTGGACGTCCGGCGTCTTCATAATCCGCGGCGGCGTTATTTCTAGCCTGTGCTCGCAAGCGTTCTATTTCCCTATCAACGTTTTCGGGGGGAACAGTTGACGGTAATGGATTACGTTGCATGTTTTCTTCGTTATTTGCTTCGAAGATGCTACTACCGTATGATACGGAAGAGTAATTTCTCCTAACGGCAACGCGTTCGACGGATGTACGATTTACATCAAGTCCGTCAACTTCTATTATGTTATTATTATTATTAGGAGGGAGTGTGTTTTCCGCTGCTTGATTTATTTCTAGCTCGCGAGATCCTAATTCGGGTGAATTTTCGCCTGAAAAATGGTTATCTAAATTTCTCCGTACGTTATCGCGAATGTCGCGGGCCGCTCCTTCGATTACTTGTACGGGGGTTACTAAACCGAATCTATTTGCTAGTCGCGCTGGTACGCTTAAAAATCGTGGTCGGTGGAACGCAACTCTTTTCGGTTGTGCCGACATTCACGCTATTTTATTGTACGATTTTTTGACTTATAGTATAACGATGATACGCATTCTTCTTTCGCTTACTCGTTGCTTCTGCACGGTCAGCGGTTGTGGCTGGATCGCTCGGCGGTGCACGTTGCTGTAGGTCAGCGTCGGTGAGTTTTCCGTTGCACGGGCGGTGTCCTCGGTTTGCTACGATCGGCTAGTTGCTGGGCGTTACGTTGGATTGCTCCTTCCTTTGCGCTTCAGCTTCTTGTCACGGTTCTTCTTCCGGGTCTCTCAGATACTGACGATTTTTTTGGCTCGCACTTGGTGCTGATTTGCTCAATTCGTCAATCGATTTTTGTTGCCGATTGTGTCTCGAAATAGTTGGGCGTATCCCACTATTTTCTTATTTATTCCTTTAGCTGGACCAATCCCACCGCTGCCACCAATTTTGTTGTGCCTCTCCGGGTACAACGGGAATTTTGGGGATGATCCAAGAGTTCGGTTCGTCTTAGGAGTTGGGACTCCGAGTGTCGAGAAACACGAGGCAGAGATTCCGTGCAAAAAGATTTATTTGTACAGCTTACGTATCGTAGAGTTCGGTTTGGTGATGCTTCGGCAATGTAACAATGTCGGCGTTTACAAAATCTCACAGTTTCTTCAAGTATACGCGTCACCACTTAGTTTCGGAATACGGCCCCGAGGTACTCGTTATCTCTCTTTTTATGGTCCGAAAGTAGGTGATTTTTCGGTACTAGGTCGCGATGTCTTAATTGCATATTGCAACGAATTGCATATCTTGCATTTAATCGCGGTTTTGGGAGCGCGCGCAACAGCTTACGAAGTGCTGAATTTGCACTGTGCTCCTTTTTTACTTTTATAGGTCGTAATTACGTTATTCGATTTCGAGTTACGACACTTCTTACTGAGTCTCTCATGCCATTGTCTTCCTGCTTGTTTAAGTCCGTAAATGGCTTTGTTTAGACAACATACACCATCATTGTTGTTGTTCAAGTCCTTTATTAATTTTCTAGCAATAATTCGTATTCGTTTTTCTTCGCTTTGATCATTCATTAATTCCTTTAAACAGTCTTCTAATAGATCAGGTTTTTCCATGTATACATCTTCTTGAAGAAATCCATTCAAATAGGCACCTGTTGTATCTACTTGTTCAATTACCATGTTTAATTCGACCGCTGTTGCTAATATCAGACGAATAGATTCTAATCGCGCTACTGGTGCAAAGGTATCCATAAAATCCACACCAGGGCGCTGTGCAAACCCCTTTGCTACTACTCGGGCCTTTCGTTTCTCAAGGCTACCATCGGCCTTAAATTTGTTATTTAATACAACTCGGCAACCAATCATCCTTTTATCTGTTGGATGTTCAACAATTTTAAATGTATTATTTTTTATTAAATTCTTTATTTCTGATTTGATGGCATGTTGCCATTCCTTTTGGTCGTTCCCATTTAGGGCCTTTTCTATGGTTACTTCTGTCATATTTGCTGCCAGCATAACTAAATTTGCTTCCTGATTTATGTCCTTTTCGAATCCATCTTCATTATCAGAACCCATCTCTGATTCTACTCTTTGAATGTCTTCTTCCTCTTCGTCCTCTTGGTTATTACCGTCATCCTGATTATTACTGTCAATGATAGGGGCTCCGCAATGATGGAATAATTTCTTGGGACGTCCCCGTTTTCCAGTCCGTACTATCGTTGGTCTTCCTGGAGCTCTGCATGATTCTTCATGTACTTGTTCATCAGCTGTTTCCAGTTCTTCTATGTTGTCATTTGGAATATTCACGCAATCTTCATCCGATGATTTTGTATTCTCATTGTCCGATATGTAAATTGATGATGTTTTATTAGGCGTAATTTTATCATCTGATTGATAATCATCCTTAATATTTTTATAATAAGAATTTTCTAATACCTTAACATCTCGGGACACAATGACTTTTCGCTCATTTGGAATCCACACTCGATATGTCTTGGATCTATCTGATTAGCCCATAAATATGCCAATCTTCGATCTTGGATCAAATTTCTTCTTTCGTGGATCTTTATTTAAGATATGTGCTCTCATTCCAAAAGTCCGCAGATGTTTTAGATTAGGTAATCTTCCTGTCCATAATTCGAATGGAGTTTTTCCGTTTAAACTCTTTGTTGGACATCTATTTCTTAAATAGTTAGCAGTCGACACAGCTGCTGCCCAAAATCCTGTAGATAAACCAGCTTGCAAAAGCCTGCATCTGGTCATCTCTATAAGAGTACGATTCTTCCGTTCTGCTACCCCGTTCTGTTCTGGTGTATGAGGTACGGTAAGGCGTCTCTGGATTCCTTCAGCCTTTAGGAATGTTTAAAATTTTTCATTACAATATTCCCGTCCATTGTCGGTCTGTAAACATTTTATTTTGAAACCTGTACGCTTTCCCACGTAATTTTTAAAATCTTTGAATACCTGGGATACTTTTCCTTTTAAGAAATAAATTTCAGTCCATCGAGAATAATCGTCAATAAAAGATACTATGTATTTAGATCCTCCTAATGATTCGGTACTCATAGAACCACATACATCTGAATGAATGATTTCTAGTAAATTTGAACATTTTTGCTTACCTCCTCTTTCGAATGGTGTAAATGTTAATTTACCTTGAAGGCATGCTTCACATATAGGCATTTTTGAATCTTCTTTGATGGATATCCCAGTTGCTCTTTTACTCTTCATAAGATCCATCAAATCTCTTGCATTTAAATGGCCTAACTTTCATGCCATAATTTAAACTGAAAATTGTCATCCTTTTGACAGTTAACATTTCTTGCTATTTCTTCCTTTTCTTGTATATAATAAAGATTGCCAACACGTTGAGCCTTTAGTTTAACTTCTCCGTCTCTTCCTATTATAACTGTTACATTCTTTCCGAAAATTACTTTGTTACCTTTTTCTGTAATTCTTGCAACAGATATTAAATTGGCCCTTATATCCGGAACATATAGTACATCGCTAAATTCAATTGGTTTAATCTTGTTATTAACTAAGGTAGTAATACCTACATTGCCACTTGCCTTCACCACAGATGAAGCATTTAAGTTTAATTTTTCATAATCGACTGGTTTCATATGAATAAATTTCGATTTATCCTTGCATAAATGTGTTGTACAGCCACTATCTAAACACCAAGATCTTTGTCCTGAGTCTTCTGTTATTGCGTAGGCATCACTATTTTCTTTTATATAAAATAACTCGCTGGCATTGCCTGCGCTGTGTTTATTATCACTCTTCTTATAATAACAGTCTGCAGCTCGGTGTCCTATCTTGCCACATTCAAAACATTTAAATTTATTGGGTTTTCTATTATCGCTCTTCGTATAAGTTTCTTTATTAGTCTTATCCTTTTTAATTTGTTTCTGTGCTTTATAATAATTGGGTTTAACTGCCATAGCTCCGTGCTCATCAATTTTCTTCTGATGCCTTGTTTCAAATTCTTCCAAAATCTTTATTTTTAAAGTTTCAAGGTCAGGCAGATCATTCCTTGATTCGATTGCACACCTAAAATTTTCATAACTTTCTGGTAAACTATTTAATAGCATAGCACGTTGCAAATCTTTATGTATATCAATTTCCATTCTGGCAAGTTTGTCAAAAATTTCTATGAATTTATCAATATGCTCGCGAATATCATCATTACTTGATATACGGTGAGAAGTTAGACGTCTTAACAATGCCGCCTTTTTCGCAGGTCCTTTGGATGCATAAATTGAACGTAATTTTTCCCAAACGTCATATGCTGTCCGGCATCCTTTAATTTGTTTTAATTCTGACGGACATATAGAAAAGATAAGATCTGACTTAGCTTTTTGATCTGCGATGTCCCATATACTAGCTGCGGCTACCGTTGTTGCATCTCCTTCGATGACTACAGGTCGTTTTCTTATTCCATTCGCATAATCCCAGCCATCGTTTTTTATAAGAAGTGCTTCTGCTTGCACACACCATGTGTCATAATTGTCTTTATTGAGAATGTCTATTCTCGTCGTGTTTCCTACGTGGCAAGTCATTTTCGTACTTTTTAGAATATGCACTTAACCTCACTATTATACGTGCATTCGTTATTGTCTCTTCAACGCTTAAAATCCTGGGCCCATAACCTGTTAGGATTATTTAAGGAAATACTGCGTGACTCTTTAGCCTTGATAGTAGAGATGGGCGATATTTCAAGTATCGATACTTTAATATCCAGATATTTTGTATCGATATTCTATTATTCGATATTTCCACGTATCGATACTTGCTCCTTGAATATCGATCTTCGATATATCTATATTGACCGCTTGTGTTAACAATTATTTTTTCGATTTGACTGTTCTCTGATCGTTATTATACGAATTAAAACGGAAAGCACATATTTCTGCATAATGCATAATGCATAACGCATAAATGAATGAATCAATTAGAATCCTTTATTTTTATCCCCCAGGTTGGAAATAAACGATTGGCCCATTTCCTTAAGGTAGGTTCAGACAGGACGCGACAAGCGTCAAGCAGTGAGCAGCAACCCAATCAGCGAGGCGACATTTTTTATGGCGTAGAAATATCGCCTCGTTGATTGGATTGTTGTTCGCTGCTTGACGCGTCCTGTCTGAACCTACCTTTATTCGTTATTCATTATGCGTTATGCAGAAGTCCTTTGTTTAGGCAACGGTGTAATTTCATCAGTCATAAAGTCAAATATTTGCTTTTATGGTCTCAAGCTCATCATAGGTTGTTTATCGTTTTTTTATTCCGTATTCTCGTGAAAAAAACAGAGGCCCAGGCTTCGATTCTCCCATGAGTGTTGCTCGTTTGCTTTCGGGTGAACGAGCAAGTGTTAGTTCGAAGCCCAAACTTTGAGCCAACCGTGTTTTATCTTTAGATTCTATTTGTGATTTTGATACCGAAGAAAGATTTAATATCTCATTAACCGAAATTTAATCGTGGCCATCTGGAACGATTTAATAATTTAACAAAGAAGAATAAAGAATATCAGAACACATTTATAATCAAGGTGAAGATAAAGATAAGCGAATGTATATTTTTTTATCTAGATTTCATTATCCCTTACTCATCTGTTCCATAGTTGAACGTGTAATTTTCTAATTTGTAATTTTGTAAGATATTCTTATGATGCATTCTGCAAATGTCACGTAATATTTTCTATATTTAGGGAAGAGAAAACTGATGCATACGAATTAATGGATGGAATAAATAATGATGATATAGAAAAAGGCATAGACGAAATCTTAACAGATAAGCCAACCACAGATTGCATTATTCAGATATTAGTTATTCATTTAGTACCACAAGGTCTAAAAAATATTATGAAAATCGGAGGATATTATGACCTTTCCCGTATGATGCACAATGAAACGATAAAATAGCCGACAAACCTTATCAGAAATTTATTAAGAAATTACGCATATGGGTTAATATGCGGCGTATACAAGTAAGTAATTATATTGGATGAGTACAAAACTTTTGCATTTATCCAATATATCTGTTATCGATTTTTATTTTACAAAAATTATATAAATACAACAATATTATTTTAATATATTTATTATATTAGTTATTTTATTTTATTTATTTTTATTTTTTAGCGCTCACTATTACGTAATTATATTCAAAAAGGACATATTAGATGGGTAAGTAATATACAGCGTGTTAATTAAGGGTTGATAGGAGTGATAGGCAAACTCCGGCGTCAGAGTCACCGATATTGAGAAATGAATTCTCATTCTATATGTAAGTGTATGTCCGTATACGCACAATATGTTAATGAAAGCGATGTCGCAGATTTCGAATATCATAATTTTATTGCAATTTTTTTCTCTATTTTGACCGGAATACGACAATTACAAATTTATAATTCACGAACGGCCGACAGAGATCACCATAGTCTCTCCTATCGACCCTTAAAGTATGCGTCCAAAATCTTTTGGAACTAATTTTTTAATATTTTTTTGGTAATTATGCATATTAAGGGGTTACATACCTTTGTCGCGTAAAAAAGATCGATTTTTTTTATCGGCTTATTAAATTGTATATAGTTTCAAAAATCAATGATTCAAAGCGCATTAAAATATCCACAAAATTGACAAAGATATGAACGAAAATGCGAGAGTGAACATGACTCACGCGCTTGACCGCTTGGTGTGCATCGAGCTCGAGACGCATCGAGACGCGCTCGACTGCGTACGAAGCCCTAAGTAAAGAAGAATTGCTGCAAAGGTGTCTAGGAGGTTATACACAAAACAATAATGAAAGCTATAATCAGAAAATTTGGAAGATCGCTCCGAAATCGACTTTTGGCAGCCTTAGAATAATTGAAACTGCTGCTTATGTGGCTGCGAGTACTTTCAATGACGGAGCCAATGCCTATCTTCGAATATTAGATGTATTGGGCATACAAATTGGACGAAACGCTTACGATTATTGTCAGCAAGAGGACGCAAACCGGTTGATGCACGCTAGGATCAAGGCGCAGCAACAGACAAAGGAGGCGAGAACTGCTCGTAGGCAGGCAAAATCAATGCTAAATATGGCAAATGAAGCTCAAGAAGGTACTTCTCATGGCTCTGGAATAGCCGAGTAATCGTAAGCTCGATTTATAAAAGATATATTAAAAAGTTTTCATTTTAAAAGTTTAAATGCGTTTTTCTCAAAACGTCTTTTTTTGTCAGTGTCTGCACGATAACTCAGTGAATTTTTAATATTTTTGGATAAAATTTTAACGAAAATTTTCTTCATAAAATTCTCTAACATCTATCGGGAGCTTTTTCCGATTTTCGATCTTGTTTTTTTTTTATAACAAAAAAAGTGGACGAATTTTGAGGCAAAATTGTAACTTTTTTTTCAAGTTGTCTAATTTCGTGAATTTTTATAAATTAAAAAATCCCCCTCGATAGATTGTAACTATAACATTTCTTTATAAGAAAATATTTTTATTTTTCAGATCGAACTAATCTACAATGCAAAATCATGCAGACACTAGGATCATGAACGCTCATCATTGGTGCATGCAACTTGCCATAAAAGTTACAATTTTTTATGAAACTTAATAATTTTTTATATACATATACTCAAATATATAACAAATTAAATAAAAAAAACTCTGTATTGATTACTGCATTATTTACTGAAAAAAAAATTCCCGAAAATAGGCCAATCTTGTGCGCGACAAAGGTATGTAACTCCTTAAGGTCGCTCCACTTCTGGAAAATATAACCTAACCCAAACTTATTTCTGATTTAAAACTAAATTTTGGTTTGGATTAGATTATATCTTCCGAAAATGGAGCCCCCCCGTAGGGGGGACGGAACCCATTGCGTCCACACATATACTTTACAACACGACTTGCGTTATGTCACCGACGAGATATCATTAAAGACCGGTGGTCTTATGGGACCTTAATGGTCTTTAGTGTGACTGGAAAAAAAACTCGCCGCGCGTTATTTTAATTCATCCAGTTATTGTTTTATTATCAAAAATGTATAGATATTTTATATAACTGCCTCAAGAACAACAAAATAAACATTTTATTGTAAATTTACTGTTTTATTATCGACAATGCAAAGATTTACTTACCTACAGTATCGCGTGGCGAGTTTTTTTCCAATAATATGCTAAATCCTATAAGACCATCGGTCTCTAATGATATCTCGTCGGTGTTTTCGATAATAAAATAATAACTGGATGAAGTAAAATAACCGTATAAATTAAATAATTCGTGTAATTATCTTCGATTCAATCAAACAGCCGGTAATGTCAACATTCTTCAATTACCTCCGGGCCCACCGGGCCCACTTGATGGTTACAAAAGTTTACCCAGGGCTGACGGTCTTTAATAGTATCTCGTCGGTGGTTATGTCAAGGTCAAACTCACTATTCTTTTATACATGTTCGAAAATTACGTGGTATACTTCTTAAACTTTATTTGTTAATAACTTTTGAATAAACAATGACCGCCGGCTATAACCTTCGGAATGTTCATCAGGGTCATGACCTTGACAACATATGTCAACATCACTATCCTGCGGGGGTGTAACCTTAATATGCATAATTACCGTTTTTTTCACTGAAAAAAATATCAGAAAAGAAGTTAAAATACGTGCATGCCTTGTAATCGTATATGAATGTGTGTACGTATGTTATAAGACATGCATGTATTTTAACTTTCTTTAATATTGTTTTCATTTTTTGATATTTATTTTTAAAATAATTTTAGAAAATATTTTCAGACATCGCAGAGAAGCAGCCATTTTAAACTTCTATACAATAGGAACAATTCGAGAGGCTCAAAAAATAAGCCAAGTAATAAAATACCACGAACCAACATGCGAGAACTATACGTATGTAATATTTCATTATTATTCATTTTACAATTAACACAATTTGACAGCAGATTAGCGGCAATAACCGCGCAGAACCTGCTGACAGACTAACAGACTGATTTTATTTAAAATTTAGCTATTTTACTGTTAGTAACATCTTTTCTTAAATAGAATGTCTGCATACGAGTCAATATCCTAGCCGGAAATGAAGGCATTATTGGGATCCTGTGCATATCAGAGAATATACTCTGAATTTAAGAATAGTTACAACACTTCTTCCTCGAGTTGAAATGTAGTCAGTGGTCCAGTGAGAGAACGTGTTTTTGATTAATCCCCAAAAGTTCTTTCATTGGAGCATTGGCTGTGCTCCATACTGGATCGAGAAAAAATATTGAAACTGTTTTGAAAGCCACTACTCGATTTAATCAAATAACGAGACACATCGATTACAAAACGAGAGAGTCTGCTACAATCCTGCCGCCAATCTGCTGGTGAATCAACATTCTTAATCAATATTTTTATCAGACATCTTGTATATTTTGTAAAAGAAAGGAAAAAAAGCGCAAACTTGCTTCCTCACCCAAACGAAGTAAAAGTATTAAATTATTATTGTTTAAACTTATATTTTCTAGAAACAAGTTTAAACAACGGTAATTTAATACTTTTATTTTGTTTGTATAAGGAAGCGACTTGGCGCTTTTCTTTACTTTTTGCTACAAGATGTACAAGATGTTTCATGAGACTATTGATGATAGTATAACAATTTAATTCACTTTTGTTGCAGTATCCCGACGTGCCGCAACAAAAACGGGGGACAAACCATTGCAGGTTATTTTGTGTAGAATACATCCGGAATATAAATACAGTAATATCTTAAAAATTACATTTTCCATGACGTAGAGTTATATATTGACTATATTATATATGTATATATACAGGGTAGGCCATTTTAACATATCCACTGAAATATCTTAAAATCTATAAGTTTAAGACAAAAATGTTTTAGACAAAAGTTGTATGGTTTCAAGGGGGCCGTAAGATAATACCATTGATTTGACCTTGAAAAGTTATTTGAGGGTCACATTAAATTATTTAAATGGAATACTATTGGAATATTTTTTATTGCATATTATTGTAGTTTATCTCGAGAGCTTTTCAAAACACTATAATAAAGTATTTTTTCCTTAAGTACTTTTTGTGTTATTTTATATTATAATCTGATATATTTTGATATAAAAAATAAAATATCTTGTATGTGAGTATGTAATTATTTACAATGTATTTTTTTTAAACAATTATTTGTCTTTTTTATACTAATTGATAATTAGTATAAATCCCTAAAGACCTCTTCCTTAGCGGCTAGAGGCACAACACACATATCAACTTATTATGTCCTTTGAATTATGTTCTTCAGCATTGACATTAACCATGAGATCTTTCAAACTTTCTTTATTTAAATTTTTTAAGGATAATGACTAAAATCTTTATAGTATCACTCACAGTGATGACCATTTTTTGCGTAAGAGGAGAAAAATACATTATGCAGAGATGCATGAAGGAAACGCTAGCCAGTCCAGCGGAGTATGTGGGACTTGCACCCATTAAGAAACTCCCCCTTGCAGCCATCCTCGGCCGTATTGACGTCGTGGAAACCGCTTGCGCATAACTTCCGGAAAACCGGCCGACTGCGCTTTCGCATCCTTCCCCTTTAGTCCGCCTCATCCGAACCTTGTTCTCAGGGCGCGTTCCACTTAACGACCGCAACGCTAACGAGCATCATCTGTCTTTGTTTAACTTTGGTGAACAAGGATAAAATGATACCGTGAGCGCTGCGGTCCTTAAGTGGAACGCGCCCTCATTCCCTTTCCTCTCCCAAAGCCCGTGCCATCCCCCTCCTCAAGGAACTCTTGTCTCGACTCAACCTCTCAGTCTCAAATCTCCGACCTCCTCTCACATCTATCCTACTCATTCTCCCAATCTTTATCTTCAAACTCCTAATCCACCCCCGCCCTCCCAGACGCCTATCCCAGCCGGGAGCGTCCCGTCTGACCACGTTGATATTGACCACGGACCCGGATTGACCACGTTGGATTATTGAGCACGGCCCCGATTGACCACGTTGATATTGACCACGTTAATATTGACCACCCGTCCCGATTGATCACGGTCCCGATTGACCACGTTGATATGAGTGGCCTTCACTTGACACAGTACAATTGGACACGGTGCAAATGGACACGTTGCAAATGGACACGAAACTTTGCACACGGTTCAATTGACACAGTGCGCATTTGGACACAATACTTTGGACACAGAAGAAAATTCATTTGGACACCGTTCAGTAGCACACCGCTCAGTTGCACACCGTTCAGTTGCACACCGCTCAATTGCACACCGCTCAGTTGCACACCGCTCAATTGCACACCGCTCAGTTGCACACCGTTAATGTGCCCACCGTAGTTGTAAAGCGAGGTCCACCCTGCCTACCGGCGGGCCGAAGGCCCCCTTGCACCCCCGTGTGTGTGTGTGTGTACAACTGAGCGGTGTGCAATTGAGCGGTGTGCAACTGAACGGTGTGCAACTGAGCGGTGTGCAATTGGAGCGGTGTGCAACTGACCGGTGTGCAACTGAACGGTGTGCAACTGAACGGTGTGCAACTGAGCGGTGTGCAACTGAACGGTGTGCATTTTTATGTGTCCATCTGAACGGTGTGCATTTTTATGTGTGCAACTGAACGGTGTGCAACTGACCGGTGTGCTACTGAACGGTGTCCAATGAATTTTCTTCTGTGTCCAAAAGCTACTGTGTCCAAAATTATTGTGTCCAATTGAACCGTGTGCAAAGTTTCGTGTCCATTTGCAACGTGTCCATTTGCACCGTGTCCAATTGTACTGTGTCCAAGCGAAGGCCACTCATATCAACGTGGTCAAATCGGGACCGTGGTCAATATTAACGTGGTCAATAATTACGTGGTCAATATCAACGTGGTCAATCGGGACCGTGGTCAATCGGGACCGTGGTAAATATCAACGTGGTCAATCAGGACTGTAGTCAATCAGGACAGTGGTCAATCGGGACCGTGATCAATATCAATGTGGTCAATATCAACGTGGTCAATCGCAACGTGGTCAATCTCATCGTGGTCAATTGGGACCGTGGTCAATATTAACGTGGTCAAACGGGTGCCACTCATCCCAGACCAATCCCTCTGTCGCACAGTAATGACCATGATAACATATTTCAAAATTATTGAAACCAAGGATGGTCTCTAACTCTACAATTATTCTACAATATCTCTATAATAACTTTTCTTTGGTTAATAACTTTTCAACGAACAATGAGCGCCGACTAAAACCTTTTCAAGGATATTCAGGGCGATGTTCTTGACAACATATCTCAAAGGCAAGATGATTGGAGTTGGGTCTCTTATACGGATAATTACCCAAAGAAATTTTCGAAATGATATGTCGCTTAAAATTGTCTTGCGTGGGGGCCTTTTCTAATCTTCTCAAGATTTGCTATTTTAGCATACGATAGACTCAGCAATTTAGTAAGGCGATAAAATAGAACATATTGGACAGATTGTTTGTGAATTAATATTAATCGTTTTTATATCATATATTTTTTACCATATATCTTTATTTAATACATATTAGAAATTTTATAAGAGACCGCCAATTAAAACATAAAGAAATATTGTTCAGTACTCTTACCTCTAACATATGTCAAGATCGAAATCATCCGTGTAATGTAAGTTTATCTATAGATGTACCAAAAATCCTAACTCTTATATTTTAACTACTAGTATAACTACTAGTATAACTATTAATGTATTTTTTTTCTTTCTGTTTAAAATAGCAAATTACGAACCACAGAACGCTCCATCAAATCCAACACATGGCTCAATACATGGTCAAGTGCATGATGCATCTATGAAAGTAAGTAACTATATTAATGCCTTTAATTATATTAATGCCTTTCCGTTATAATTTCTTTAATACTTTCTTGCCTTTAACAGAATATAAATTTCAATTTTATTGTATCTCCTACGCCAACAAAATCTTTAAAATCAGTAAGTTCTATCAATTAATATCTCTAACAGCGCATGTGATTCTGAAAAAATATTCCCTACATATTCGAAATATATGCTGCGTTTTTAATCTTTACTTTTTTCATTATTTTTTTTTATTATGCGTAGGAGAAAGGAAATGATACAAATAAAGTTAATGATGATAATAATGATGATAATGCTACCGATTCTTTGGAAAAAAATTATTTAAGAGGTAATAAAAAGGAGGTGATAAAAGAAAAATAAAATTTTCTTCCTCCTCGGAAGAAGAATCTTCCTCCACGCCTCGTCACAACAGGAGAAAAATTAACAATCGGAAAGTAAGTAACAAGAGCAAGTAGGTAATACAAACTACCATTTTACAGACAACGTAAAATTTGTAGTTATTAATTATAAAAGATTTGTGAACGATTACGCCGCTATGCGGTAGATGAGTTGTCAGGGAATCGCGTCGTGAAAAAGATAAAGTAACCGACGGCAACATCGCCATGACAACTCATTACCGTATAGCGCGTGATTATTCACAAATCTTTAATTAATAACTACAAATTTTACGTGATTGTCTGTAAAAAAGTAACAGAATTTTTTGGTCAGTTTAACCTAATATACGATTATTAAAATTTTATATTTTATCATCAGACATTTTATATGATCCCTTTTTTTGATTTCAGATATTTAAATGTTCATATCGTGACAACGCGTTCACAGAAAAAAAATCAAATACGCCATGAAAAAAAATGCACAAAAAAAAACAATACAAATAATATATGAAATATGCAATAAAATTTATTCACGCAGTGATTCATTAAAAATGCATCAAAAAAAATCACGGCGTTGAATAATTGTGGCGATCAAAAATCGTGAATTATTTATATGCAATTATTTATATTTATATTACTATATTATTTGTATTATTTATTAATGTTTTTTATTAATTATTTAATAATAATAATTGTATTATTTGTATATATTTATATTTATATAATTGTATATATTTATATTATTTATATTAATTGTATATACAGGGTGGTTTATTTAAAAGAGCCAGTCAAATATCTCGAAAAATATGGAAGATACGGAAAAACGTTTCAGACAAAAGTTGTTTGTTCGAAGGGGACATAAGATGGTGCCATTGATGTGACCTTGGATAGTCATTTTAAGGTCACATGAAGGTCACTTTCAATTTCTTAAATGGAAACCCCCATTTTTCATTGCATATTCTTATAACTTATGTCGAGAGCTTTCCAAAACACTACAAGAAAGTATTTTTTATTAAGTACTTTTGAGTTATTTTATATTTTAATCTGACATATTTTGATATAAAAATAAAATATCTCGTAAAATATTTAGTTTTCGATAATCTTAGCGTAATATTTTTATGTACAGAATAATGAGACAAATCAATGAGTGTAAAGAAAAAAACAAATAATTGTTTTAAAAAATACATTGTAAATAATTACATACTTTTCTTAAAAACAATTATTTCTTTTATACTAATTGATTTGTCTCATTATTCTGTACATGAAAGTATTACGGTAAGATTATCGAAAACTAAATATTTTACGAGATATTATTTTTTTTATATCAAAATATGTCAGATTAAAATATAAAATAACTCAAAAAGTACTTAATAAAAAAATACTTTCTTGTAGTGTTTTGGAAAGCTCTCGACATAAGTTATAAGAATATGCAATGAAAAATGGGGGTTTCCATTTAAGAAATTGAAAGTGACCTTCATGTGACCTTCAAATGACTATCCAAGGTCACATCAATGGCACCATCTTATGTCCCCCTTCAAACCAAACAACTTTTGTCTGAAACGTTTTTTCGTATCTTCCATATTTTTCGAGATATTTGACTGGCTCTTTTAAAATGGACCACCCTGTATATTTATATTTATATTAATTGTATATATTTATATTATATTATATTAATTGTATATATTGTAACGGTTCACCTTTCCCGTACGCCGCGGATCAAGGCTCGCCGGTGCCAGGATTCGGAAGAAGGGGGAAACGGGAGCGGTGCACTTGGACACAGTACAATTGGACACGGTACAAATGGACACGTTGCAAATGGACACGAAACTTTGCACACGGCTCAATTGGACACAGTGCATTTGGACACAATAATTTTGGACACAGTAGCTTTTTGACACAGAAGAAAATTAATTTGGACACCATTCAGTAGCACACCGTTCAGTTGCACACCGTTCAGTTGCACACCGTTCAGTTGCACACATAAAAATGCACACCGTTTAGTTGGACACATAAAAATGCACACCGTTCAGTTGCACACCGCTCAGTTGCACACCGTTCAGTTGCACACCGTTCAGTTGCACACCGCTCAATTGCACACCGGTCAGTTGCACACCGCTCAGTTGCACACCGCTCAGTTGCACACCGCTCAGTTGCACACCGTTCAGTTGCACACCGTTCAGTTGCACACCGTTCAGTTGCACACCGTTCAGTTGCACACCGCTCAATTGCACACCGGTCAGTTGCACACCGCTCAGTTGCACACCGCTCAGTTGCACACCGCTCAGTTGCACACCGCTCAGTTGCACACCGTTCAGTTGCACACCGTTCAGTTGCACACCGTTCAGTTGCACACCATTAATTTGCCCACCGTAGTTGTAAAGCGAGGTCCACCCTGCTTACCGGCGGGGTGGGTGCGGGAGGGGGGCCGAAGGCCCCCTTGCACCCCCCCGTGTGTGTGTGTGTGTGTGTGCAACTAAGCGGTGTGCAACTGAGCGGTGTGCAACTGAGCGGTGTGCATCTGAGCGGTGTGCAACTGAGCGGTGTGCAACTGAGCGGTGTGCAACTGACCGGTGTGCAATTGAGCGGTGTGCAACTGAACGGTGTGCAACTGAACGGTGTGCAACTGAGCGGTGTGCAACTGAACGGTGTGCATTTTTATGTGTCCAACTAAACGGTGTGCATTTTTATGTGTGCAACTGAACGGTGTGCAACTGAACGGTGTGCAACTGACCGGTGTGCTACTGAACGGTGTCCAAATTAATTTTCTTCTGTGTCCAAAAGCTACTGTGTCCAAAATTATTGTGTCCAAATGCACTGTGTCCAATTGAGCCGTGTGCAAAGTTTGGTGTCCATTTGCAACGTGTCCATTTGCACCGTGTCCAATTGTACTGTGTCCAAGTGAAGGCCACTCGGGGGAAACTACAACTTACTTTACCTCGGTATAAGCGATTTAAACCTTTATGTTTATTTAAGCGATTATCAACATCTAACACTGAGCTATATTATATGTACAATGCAACATGCGTACAGAGATTCGCGTGAGCGGCTGTTATCCACAATGCGACATGCAAGAGTGGTGCGTACAGAAATTCGCGTACAGAGTTTCTCGCGTGGCTGGTGCGCGCGGAGCTCGGGAAGCGAGCGTGGCTCATGCGGACGTATTGTGCGATCGCGGGGTTCGCATGCAAGCGACTACGGTTATTCTAAACTGAACAGAACGCATCTTACGCTACGGGTGTTGCGCGGCCTTCGTTCGTAATTCCAACGGCCTGACTACCTTATCCTTAGAAGGACGGGGCGTCGGCGCTTTCTGCGGCCTACCCTTAGAAGGGCTAGCGCGCTTGTGTAGTCTGAAGGCCGTGCGTATAGGTGGAGTTGGCGCGACACTGACGGAAATCGTAATAAGGCTCTACAATTATAATGCGCGGTATATACAGTGCGGTCTTATAGTACAAACAGGTCGCGGTATATACAAACGGTGCTAGAGTCCCTTAGGACGCGGAGACCAAAGCGGTCTTATGGTATAAACAGGTCGCGGTATATACAAACGGTGCTAGAGTCCCTTAGGACGCGGAGACCAAAGCGGTCTTACGGTATAAACAGGTCGCGGTATATACAAAAACGGTCTTACGGTATAACGCGGTACGGACTTATCAACTAGTAGAAGGCGCCGTCCCAGCAACCGGGAAGCCCCGGCCTAACTACGGGAAGCCCGTAGCCTGGTGTAACGCGAGGTATCAGGATGCGCCGTCCCAGCAACCGGGAAGCCCGGCCTAACTACGGGAAGAGCAATGATGCCAGAATTGAGACGCGAGCAACACGACTCCGTAATGGAGGGGATACACACACAAGCTTGAACCGTGTATATGTAATGCGCAGAGCGTTCTGCGCATTACATGTACACGATACGAGCTTGTGTGTGTATCCCCTCCATTACGGAGTCGTGTTGCTCGCGTCTCAATTCTGGCATCAGTGACGGGAAGCCCGTAGCCTGGTATAACGCGGGAGTATCAGGATGCGCCGTCCCAGCAACCGGAAGTCCGGCCTAACTACGGGAAGCCCGTAGCCTGGTATAACGCGGGGTATCAGGATGCGCCGTCCCGGCAACCGGGAAGCCTGGCCTAACTACGGGAAGCCCGTAGCCCGGTGTAACGCGAGAGTCGGTTCAGGATTCGGAGAGTTGTACGTGACAGGAATCGGGATCGGGAACTGGTAACGCTACGCTCGCCGGAACGCCTTATATACCGGCGGCCGGCCTCCCACTTACGCGAGTCGGCGCGTGGTGGGGCGGCCCCACGGTGGAGCGAGACACGGTTGTGGAAGTTTAGGGGCGCCATAGGCGCCGAGCCTCAAAACAGCGCGCGGTGGATCGGTCCGCTAGGCCGTTAGTAACGGTATCGTTACAATATATTTGTAACGATGCATCCCTCCACCGTCAATGCACCGTTACTCGGCCGCGATCCGCCGGAAGTCCGCCGCCCGACGAACACTGGTCGGGAAAATGCGGAGGCGCTGAGCGCCCATTTTTAAACATTAGCCAAACCGCGCAAATATATCGAACCGCCGTTAGGCGCGCGTAACCGTCGAGAGCCAGTGACGCGCTCGGGTACCGACCGACCGATACCGAAAACACCCCGAGTCGCGCGCGCCGTTTCTATGACGCAAATACCGTTAACCGTAAGAACAATAGGCGAATTACGCAAGCGCGCGCGCTCGAAAACCGGTATAAATAGAGCGCGGTTTAACTATCAAGACCAGATCTTCCGCACCGCCAGAGTCTGTAAGACGCCTGGAAACCGCCTAGATCCTAGAACGCTCAGAGAGAAAGAAAACGGGGTTGGAAGTACTCAGCCTCCGCCGAGAGTTTGCGGCATCTCCGAGAGCAATCCGTCCGAAAGAAAGAGAGGCAAACGTGAACGGGCGTACTCGTCCCCGTCGAGAGTTCTCGACACCTCAAATAAATCCGACCACCTGCGTGCAACGGCGATCTTCCA